>APFE031486644.1:3558-78270 GCA_000404065.3 Pinus taeda
GAAATTATTTTACATAGAGTATGAAGAGGAGGAAGAAAAGGATTAAGAAACATCAAAAGAAGAGGATATATGCCAGGATCCAACCCCAGAGATAGAAGAAATAAATCAGACCATATCATGTAAAGCATTGGCAAGAATTACCACTCCTCAAACTATCAAGATAGAAGGACATATCAAGAAGAAAAATGTTCAAGAAGTGAAAGATCACATCGAGCATCAAGAAATGAATCTGACCATATCTTGTAAAATATTGGAAGAAATTATCACTCCTCAAACTCTAAAGATAGAAGGACATATCAAAAAGAAAAATGTTCAAGTGGTGAAAGATCACATCATGCATCAACAACAAGTTCTCCAACTTTTAAAGGATAATGCCACTTTGGTGCAAAATCGAATGAAACAACAGGTAGATCAACATCGTAGTGAAAAATGTTTTGATGTAGGTGAATGGGTATTTTTACTGCTACATCTCAAGAAGCTATTTATGAGAAGGAAATGTCGGCAATATTACATGCACTTAAAAAATGGCGACCTTACCGAATGGGAAGACTGTTCAAGGATGAGGATGTGAAAGAATTATTTTGTGCTATTTCTATTATCCAACCAGATTGGATAAACGAAGCAAGGGACGAATGGAAGAAGGAGGAAGAATTATGGCGACTTATTCAAAAGTTGCAAAAGATCCCAATTCAAACAATATTGCCAGGAATTGAAGAGGAAGGAAAAACATATTGGAACCTGGAGCAGTCACAGAAACAAGAACACGGCAGCTACGAAATTGATCAATTTCAGAGTATCTCATCAAGTGGAAGAATTTACCCACTGAAGATTCCACATGGGGAGGACAATAATTTTATACAGAAGCATCAAGAACTACTCAAGTGTTGAGGACAACACTTTTTGAAGGAGAGGGGCATGTTAGGCCCCCATACTACTAGAGTAACCCCTTATTGTTATTACTACAACCCACTTATTATATTGATGTACCCATGTAGTGCCCATATTGTTACTATTGTGCCCCATAGAAGCCCACTATTATTATTATTGTGTCCTTGCATTATTATTGTTATGTAGGCTCTGATGATGTTATGGTCCCTTAGACTCCTATATATACAGAGAAGGTATTTTCATTTGAATCATCGAAGAATTGTTCATTTATGTAATGTAAAGGAGGTTGCCCCCTTGAAGAAGCTAAATTCTAAGGCTTGATCTATCTTTTCTATCTTTTCTTGAGCTGGTTTCATAACAAAGTGTGAGGCATTGTCGAGCACACCTGTATGGTAGGAGTTTACCCTTGAGAAACACACACACTCCTTGGGAGACAAAAGCTATACAAATGATATGTTCATAGATGTAAATCCATTGTATTGAATATTCCACTTTAGATTGCATAGGACCGGAGTAGATGCATAGCACCTGTCTATTGTAAGGTTATGATTAAAAAAATCATTGACTAGACCTTTTTAGAATGCACCATAGTTAAATGTTGGTGTTGGTACTATTGTGTCATGTAGCAAGATAAAAAAAAAATATGTATTATTTTGTATTATAAATGGTTTGTATGGTGGTCGTTACAAGTGGTATTAGAGCTAGAGGTTACAACACTATCGCCTCTATGAAAACAATAACCGAAGAGTTGATAAATTTGTATCTAGAGAGAGAGAGATAGCTTAATCAATATGATGAGGGGATCATCATCAGGAGTTGGATCTGACCCAAATATGTGGGTCCAGTTAAGCGAAGGCACTACAAACATGAACATTATGTTACTAGAGATTGTTGAATAGTTGCAAGTAGAGATGACAAACTTAATAGTAGATAATGAGTGGTTAAGGTTGGAGTAGGAAAGAATCCTAAAAAGTCTCTCAGACAGATAAAATTCGAGGAACCGAGATCCTAGTCTAGATAATGGAAATAGAGAAGAAATGGGGCTAAAAGAGGAAGATCACCGAGAAGGTGAGGGAACTTGGATGTAAGAGGAGGAAAATGGTAATACCTCAGGGCGAAGGAGAGCTAAGATACCAAAAATCAAATTACAAGGGAAATTCAAAAAGATAAAGCCTCCATTGTTTGATAGAGAAGTAGAAGAGGTTGTAGAAGTGTGGTAAGTCAACATGAATAAGTACTTCCAAATATATGAATATGAAAATAACTTAAAAGCCTCGCTAGGATTTTATCATTTGCAAGGAAAAGCCACACTTTGGTGGAAAGAAACAAAAATAGTTTCCAACATTGATGAGCCGGAGGTGACTTGGAAATATCAACCCACCATGATAGAGTTTGAAGCTAAGATAGCTAACCCAACTATGTCTATTTTAATTGATCCCTAAACAAGTCTTAGTTATGTTAGTCCAAAGAGTGTTGAATTGTACCAACTGTCGAGTGTCATGTTTAAAAATTCATGGTTGGTGAAAATTTCCACTAGGGCTAAATTAAAGGTAACTTCCAAGGTGGAGAACTATCCTTTGAATATTGGAGGGAAATAGATTATGGTAAATTTGAATATATTACCTTTTGGGTCTTATGATGTGTTAGTAGGGATGCATTGGTTGAAAGGACACTGGTCCTTAGTAAATTCTAAGGAGAAAACTATCAGTTACCTTACAGAAGAAGGAAACAAAAAATAAATTTAGGGAATTAAAAGAAATGTTAGACTACGGTCTATCTCCACAAATAAGCTGAAAAAATGTGCTAGAAAATTCTTCCAAATCTTTGCCAATCAAGCATGGTATGCTAACAGGAAAGAGAAATCAAATTCTTTAGAAAACACACCCATTTTTCAGGAATTTGTTGATGTGTTCCCTAAAGAGATGCCAGTGCTATCTCCGAAAATAAGTATCTACTTGACTATAGAACTTATTGATGGAGCTACCCAATGTCAAAAGAACCATATCGTATGAGCATACCTGAGATGGCTGAGCTTAAGTTACAACTGCAAGAATTATTAGACAAAGTATATATCAAACCAAGTGTATCACCCTGTGGAGCATCGGTTTTGTTTGTGAAAATGAAAGATGGAACAATGCAATGTGTATTGATTACAGATAACTACATGAACTAGAAATTTAGAATAAATACCATTTACCCCGAATAGGTGACCTGTTTGAGCAAGTTAAGGGTGATTCAGTTTTGTCTAAGATCGATTTACAATTAAGACACCATCAAATCAGAATCAAGGGTGAGGATGTTTGTAAGATTTCTTTTATAACATGTTATGGCCATTATGAATTTATTGTGTTTCCTTTTGACCTTACCAATGCTCCTACAACCTTTATGAGTTTGATGAATGGATTTTTCATCTTTATTTTGAGAGGTTTTTTCTGAAATTTATGGATGATATTCTCATATATTCAAAAAATGTTGAAGAACATAAGGAGTATTTGAGAATATTCTTGCAAACCTTAATAGAAAACCAACTTTACGCCGAATTTTGTAACTGTGATTTCTTTAAGGAACAAATCAAGTATTTAGGACATGTAATATCCTCTGCATGGATTGTTTTTGTTCTAGAAAAGAATCTAAACTATCCTTAAATGGCATGTTCCGAAAAATGTCATAGATATACGATCCCTCATGGGTTTAGATGGCTATTATTGACATTTTGTTAAAGGATTTTCTAGGATTTCCTACCACATGACGTCTCTACAGAAGAAAGGTGGGAACTTTAAATGGACAACAAAGTGTCAATATGCTTATGGTCAATTGAAATTTTTATTGACAACTGCCCATGGATTAAAAGTTGTAGACTGAGAAAAGGATTTCATAGTATGTACAGACACTTGCCAGCAAGGTGTGGGAGGTGTGTTGAAGTAGGATGACAATGTGGTTGTGTATGAATCATGAAATTTAAAGGAGCATGAGAAAAGTTATTTTTCATATGATCTGGAACTTACTATTGAAATCCATACTTTCAAAGTTTGTTGCCACTTCTTTTTGGGTGAGAAGTTCATGCTAATGACAGATCATATTAATCTAACTAGTCTTTTTAAACAACCTAGTCTCAATTCTCAACAAGGTAGGTAGGTTTCCTTCCAGAGAGAATTCGATTTTTATATAAACCAAGTTAAAGGAACAGATAACCGTGTGGATGATTATTTAAGCCGAAAGGTACATAATATATAGGAAATTCAATATCATCAAATTGAATTTGATATATAGGAGAAACTTAAGGAGGCTACAGTGAAGGACCTCAGATATAAATTTTGGTGGAAGCAAGCTAACCAGACACATAAATCGAGAAACCAATCTGAATATGGTATTAATGGGAAGGGTTTATTAACCTTGAAGGGAAGGCTCTATATACCTAATCAAGTAACCCTCAAGCATATGTTATTCGATGAGTTTGATCATCATCCTTATGCTGGTAATCCCAAATATCAAAAGGTGTATACTGTAGTAAAAAATGGATACTTTTTTCCTCGGATGAGAAAAGATATCACAAAATATTTATCCAAATGTTTGGAATATGAGAAATTTAAGGTGGAACAATAGCACCCTGTCGGTTTACACCATCCACTCCTTATTCCTGGATGGAAATTGGGGATAATTACATTGGAATTTATAACTATATTACCCAAAACCCGAAGACAACATGACCCCATTATGGTGGTGGTGAACAAATTAAGAAAAAATGCCCATTTCATTCCTGTTAAGTCCTCTTATAAAACTGTGGAAATTGTTGATATCTTTACGAAGGAGATATTTTATTTGCATGGCATACCAAAATCAATGATTTCAAATAGAGATGTAAATTTTACATTTGCATTTTAGAAATCCCTCTTCACTGGATTGGGTATGCAACTGCATTTTAGTACCGCCTACCATCCTCATACAGATGGCAAAACTGAAATAGTAAACCAAGTTTTGGAAGATATGTTATGAATATATGTGATGCAACAACTGACGAAGTGGGATGACTATCTCCATTTGGTTGAATTTTCCTATAATAACGGTTACCATGCGTCATTGAAAATGAGACCTTATGAGGTATTATATGGTGGGAAGTTTTGAACACCTGCTAACTGGTGTAATCCAAAAGAGAAAATGACATTGACCTAACATATTGATAGAAATGGAGTTGGAGGTAAAGAAAGTCTGCCAAAATTTGAAGGTTGCTTAGGATAGGCAAAAAGCATATACTAATAAAAAATGAACTCACAAACAATTCCAAATTGGAGATCATGTCTATGTTCGAATGAAACCTAGGAAGAGTAACATGCAATGGGGTAGTTGTTATACACTAGCACCTCACTATTTTGGACCTTTCCGGGTCTTAGAATGAATAGGACCATTATCCTATAAGATTACTCTTCCAAGTTACATAGTGGTCCGTAATGTGTTTCATGCTTCCTTGTTGAAGAAATATGTGTACGCTCCCAGAAACATAATTAACTGGGAATAAATACAAGTAAGTATAATGAACTTTGAAAATACATATATTGATGATTAAAACATGTAATCTAATGACTTGAATGGTGTTGAAAGGTCGAACCAAATGGGAACTCTTTGGTATTCTCGAGCAAAGTGAAACCAAGCTGCAGAAACAAGTTATCACCCAAATTAAAGTGCAATGGATGCACTTTAACCAGGAAGAGGCCATGTAGGACGACAAGATTGTCATGCGAAAAGCATATCCCGACTTGTTTCAAGGGCATGAGTGAACACCGGGGATGATGTTCTGCTCGACGGGGAGAATATGTTAGACCCTCAGTGTGGAAGTAAATTCCTAACTATTGTTAATATTTAATTTGCAAGTAGTTGTAAGTAAAAGAATGGAAACAACTTTATAAAAATAGATACTAAATTTTATTATCTGATAATTTTAAAAGAAGCTATTAAGAAATTGAAACAAGGATAAGGACACATGAACTAATTTAAAACTTCCAAGAAATAATTAGAGGCATTTATTCCTTTCATTCTGAATCCTGGAGATAAAAAATCTCCTAAGGGATTAGAAGGGGCTAGCCACCGATATGAGGCAAAAATGCTTGTGGGAGAATGAATGTGAATATTGTTGGAGTGTTGTCTTACACTGGTTTAGGCTAGTGGAAACTCTCTATTCACATGGAAATCTGAAGTTTCAAGGTTGGACTAGGAAGTCTTGAGGCCTAAGGACTTAACCTATATAGTTTATCAATCCACTGTATTGGAAAGTGAATGCTAGGGGGGAATATGGACATAACTACAAGTTCCATTGGATGGGAGGAGCATACTCATTGTGAATCCATTTTCTTATATAGCTGAAAAGGAACATAGATAAGTAGACCACATTTTTGGTGTTTGGTATATTTTGTGTATGTTAATGTATAATGTATTGTTAGTACAATAATACAATTCTAACTTTGGAAAAATAATTTCTGATGAGAAGAGAAGCACTATGATGTTTAGAAATTTCTTTTAATTAGAATGGACCTTTGGGTATATGACAATTCTTCCATTAATGAGAATCTAAATCTGAAGCTAAAGTAGTTGTAGTGTTGTAAACATAGGAACAATAATGCTTACAAAACTTTATGTAACCAAGGGGAAATATATTATGTTGACTAGGTGTTTAAAGGTAGAGAGATATTCAATATAATTATAAACCATGTTGGTGTGGTAGGTAGAATCAGAGATGTAGAGTTGAGATCAAAACCTACCGAATTAGCTCAGTATAATAGTTGATATCTTGAATATTATCGTTATATTTTAGTCTCTAACAATTTGTTGATTTTGATCTTTTAATTAAGGAAATTTCGGGAGAAATGAAAACCGAAATCTAAAAAATTATGTATGAATAGGTTATGATAATAGTGTGCAGTTATTTCACGCAGTATAATACTCAAGAAACATATGATATTAGAGATAATATTAATAACATGTAGCAAGTTCTATTAGAAGAAAAACCTAGTTATAATAAGGGTTTTAGTATAGAAAGAAATGGTAAAAGGTCACTGGTAGTTAGACTGTTACCGGGTTAGCTAAAGGCCAAGATGTTTCCAGTGACCTCCTATGTAGTCCCAGAATAGAGTTCAACTCTGTGGCCATAATGCAACAACAATTTAAGAGGAGAATCTCTTAATTAAAACTGAAATCTAATAATATGCCAAGTGGAGAAACCTGAAGAATGTTAAATAAACTAACTTGCAAGATAACCGGATAACTGAACTTTATGGAAAACATTCAAAAGCGCTTAACTGCAAGATGGATAAAAGACAATCGAAAGCTTGTCATTCATAAAATTAAGACCAGTATCACTCAATAACCGGATAACTGAACTTTATGGAAAACATTCAAAAGTGCTTAACTGCAAGATGGATAAAAGACAATCGAAAGCTTGTCATTCATAAAATTAAGACCAGTATCACTCAATATTGCAACAAGAACTGTAAACAACTAAGGTTATAAATATCATAAATCTGTCATTAAATAGTAGGCCAACATCATATGTTTAGAATCCAAATAGTATGCCAACATCATATGTTTAGAATCCAAAATTAACAATAGATGAGTCTGGACCAACCATGTTCGTAGATTATAGTGATTCATTTACACCAATAGCACATTTTCACCAGTTTGAATGTTAACCAGCTAACAAAGAGGTGTACAAAGATGACAATCAACAAGAAACAAGAAAAATTCTGGCGCATGAAAACATAAAGAACGCTAGTCACATATAGCCTAAATCTAGGGCCTAGATGGGTGTAATTGCAAGGTACACAAGAATTTACAGACACCAAATAAGAGATGGAGCATACCAAGTGAAACCTCAGCCGATTAAACCAAACAATGTATTTAAAGTAAATGGAAGCCATCCTGGCTAATCCGGAGATAGAGTCCAGCCCAGTGGCTCTAAAACCACTATATTTATGAGGTCCCAAATCACCAACCAGTTTTCCTCTAGCACAGAAACGAAACCCTCTTTAGGTGTTTCCTGTGAACAAATTAAAACTAAATATGTGACAGAGAAATTAACCGAGTAACCCAGGTGTGTATTTATCGGACTCTGATGCAAAGAAATTAAGTTCAAGGCATGAACAGGCCCTCTGTAGCCACGAAGATGCACATTCTAAGTTGCGGTAGCCATCATTGGACATCACTGCAACAAGTCGAGTAGAGGTAGCAGGTAAAGAGGAACCCTCTACTTTGCTAAGGATAGGAAAAAATTTGTGGAGGAAGCCAAAATGTTGTGGAAGACTGAGGAGCTCCATGGTAATGGAATCAGAGGAAGAAAACAGAGGAAACTGACAATTTTTTCAAGCACCGGCAGGCAAGAACAGGGAAGGGTTGCAGAGCCTTCCTATTGGCAATGCATTAGCGTAAAAGACAACCCTCAGCCAATTCCTCAAAGGTAGTTACCGTAACCCTAACCAAAGCCTGCAGAACCACTGGATATCTCCCATCTTCAACAATCGAAGGATTGACTCCAAGTGGCAGGCATTGTGGAGCACACCTTGATGGTAGGAGAGTATCCTCGAGAAACACACACTCCCTCGGAGACAAGAGCCATACGAATGACATGTTTACAAGTGTAAATCCATTGTATTGAATATTGCACAGTAGATTGAAAATGACTGGAGTAGATACATAATACTTGTCTGTTGTAAGGTTATAATTAAAACAATCACCAATTAGACCTTTTTCTAATGCACTATACTTAAATGTTGGTTTTAGCACTATTGCGTCATGTAGTAAGATAGAAAATAATTTTTGTATAATTTTGTATTATAATTGATTGTATGGTAGTTGTTACAATTCGGTTGTAGAGCGTGTCGATGCAGCTAGCCACAAAATAATAAAATTAAGTGTTTTTTTAGACATATTGTATTTTGCGTCAAAAAAATATATTATTCTTGTTTTAAATATGAATCCCACTAATAATATCATTTTTGTGATAATTAAATTTTAAAAAAATATGATTCTTATTACAAATATAAACCTCGCAAATAATATCATTTTGTTCTACATATGGTAAAAGATGGAATGGTGAAATTGTGAACCTGACAAACCTAGTACTATGAATTTATTGGCTTCAAAGACCCAATAAAATAACTTAGTTAATGCATTCTCCCTTATGCTCTTACAATGTGTCTGACCATTCGGAAAAATCTAAAAAGATATATCATACAAATTTCAATCAATAGTTTTAGAAAATGCCAAAACTATAAGATACTACCAACCCAACCGAGCCCACGTTTTCTTAGTTATCTTATGGATGAAGTATTATATATATAATATATATATATATATATATATATAATTTAATCAAGGATAAAATCCAAAACTCATTTATAAAATTATGTTTTTAATAAAAACTAAAAATCATGTTAAAAAGACTTTTTTAAAAGAAAAAGAAGGCCATTACTAATTTCCAACTTGTACATTGAAAATTATAAATAGCTTATAATTTAGAGTGAAGATTGCATTAGAAATTATAAATAATTTATAACTTAGAGTGGAGTTTTTTGTGATTTATGATTATTAAACAAAATTTAATAGGAATTAGAAAAACTTTGATGCAAAAAACTTATAATTTATTTATGCCTAAATATCAAGTAGATCATAGCGGGGATATTGAAAATATATTTATGATATTTAAATTTATTTAGAAGTCAAACTATGTTAGTCACTTTTATTAACATTTGTAAATGTATGTGAAATAATATATTGAATATATGGTTAAATATGGGAAGTTTTTACGAAAAAAAGCCATTATGCAATATAATGATTTGTTTTTAATAATTATTTATTCAATATTTTGTAGCATGGACAATATGTATAGAGTGTTTTAAAGAAAATTAGCGTAGCTTTGTAAATTAAATGGTTTGAATTTATGTATGGAACACTTATTTTATGATATAAATTAAAAAATACAAAATTAATTAAATTATAATTTTATTTTAAATTATTATTATTCTACTAATTATGTATAAGGAATAAATGTATGAATTAAAATATATGTATATTTAAAAAAGCATATTTTTATTTGAAGATTTTTACACTATAAATAACCTTTGTTGCAATATAGTAATTAGTCAATTGATAAAAATAAAAAAAAAAATCTGAAAATTTTAATTTGTAAATACTTTTAAAATATTTCATAAAAATCAATCACTGCTATACACTCACTAATAAGTAACTATTAATATTTAAATAAAAATTCTAAAAAGTCGAATTTCCCCTAACATACATATAAACCTAATAATTCCATTTATAGCGAAAACACAAACAGATTTCATACTATAAAATACGCAAATACGTTCCTCAAGAATAGACCCTTTTTTCGGTGGGGTACATAAAAGCTATTAGCAGCCTGATGGAAAGGGCCTCACCCAAACTTTATGGATTTGTTTTTCCAGTCAAGGGATGCGATTGTGCCAGACAAGATTCCCTTTGATGAATCTTTTCATGTTTGACGAGATATTTATTATGATTTAGCATTGAAGTAGTTTATTTTGGTGGAGGAATTGTTTAGATTTTAAAAAGTGGTTAGAATCTAAGTAAAAAATTCAAAAACTTTTGTAGATGGTGTGTTTGAATCATATTTTTTATTTTTTATGATAGAAATAAAATTAACACTATCAAAGATTTCTAAAACATAAAAAATTATAAATTTAAAAAAAATTAACCAATTCTTTTTTCAAAATATAACTTAAATTTCCATGACTTAAAAAAACATAATTTTCAAAGCAGTAACTTTTATTCACACAATGTCCTCACGGAATCATGTGTAGTCATGCGTCTACAGAAACATGTCGACATATTCGAGAATTAAAAAACTGAACGGAAAACCAACACAATCTATGATAGCTAATTTCCAACCGTCAGTTCAATAATTTGAGCGTTTAACTGTGTGGTCGTGGTACATATTAGAGAATTTCATATTTTGTGGCCTTAGTCCATATCGTAGGCATGATATAAATTTGTTGGCCATCTTTAATTATGAAATAAATAAATTTATTTTATGACAGGTTTTTATTTTAAATTGCTTTTCACATGAATTTTGGTTTATGCTTTTATTCATTATTTAGATCTCATGCATTTTTTCGTTAATTTTTGTGGTGAATCACATGAATTTTGGTTTTTGTTTTTATTCATTATTTAGATATCATGCATTTTTTCGTTAATTTTTGTGGTGAATATAAAAATAGTTTTGTTTTTTACAAAATGTTTTGTTTTTTTTGGTTATGAGTTATAATCAAGTTATATCATATGTGTAAATGTTTTATATTATTTAAAAAATTCAATCATATTTAATCATTTTCAATTTTAATGTTAAATATTTTAACATAATTTTAAAGATTTTACAAATTATACTAAGTAATTTTTCAAAAGTTTTCAAGTAGTTTGGTCAAGTTGGTTAGCTATAATGTATTTATTTTCTATGATTATGCCCAGTCATTTAAAAAAAAAATTATGTTATTGTTATTTTTGTGCTTATGTAGTCTTCATATTGTTATTATTGCGCCCCATAGAAGCCCACTATTGCTACTGTTGTACCTTTACATTATTACTATTATGTAGATTTTGATTATATTGTTAGTGTTTTGTCTCCTATATATAGAAAGGAGGTAATGTTATTTGTATCATCTAAGAATTGTTTGTTTATGTAATATAAAGGAGGTTTCCCCTTGAAGAGGATAATTTCGAATTATTTGATTTATCTCTTTTTTGATATCATTATGTAACATTTGGTATCAAAGTTTTGCATTCTAGGGTTTCGCTACTTCAAACATGTCATCGCAACATTTTTGCTTTAACTTTTTTTGTATGAAACTTCAATAGTTGAAATTGCAACCACATAGAACCAAAATCTTGGTGAACTTCGTACACAAATTTCAAATCTTGTCTCACTATATTTTCAGAGATATCATTTGAGGAAGTTCAGGTTTTTGCATGGTCCATAATTCCATCTAAAAAATGTGACTTAAGGAAAATATTCATAACTTTCTCTCTAAGCATTGGATTTCAATTTTGTAAAACATAAGAGAAAGAGAACATATTGTAGTTTTTTGGATATCGTTTTCAAACCAGACGGTTGAAATAGTGAGATGTGGCACTCCCTACGAATTTGCTATACTTAATCAATCTATAATTAGGTAATTGTGGACATAACTCTTTCTTGAAGAATCTTACCTTGGTATGATCTGTTGGTTTGTAAATTAGACTTAGAGGGCTACTACAAGATGGACTTTCAGACCTCGGAGATTTGCAAGTACAAAGAGACAACAACTGCAATATCTAGCTCTTAAAACGAAAGAAATATGTGTGTATCTTCTAAATTTTGCATAACTTTTGTTTGAAAAATCAGTTTGAAGTGATTCAAAAGGCATAGTGAAGCAAAAATGTCATTGTTTGATTCCAAAATGAATGGAAGCAAGAAAATGGAAACACTTAGTAAAAACTAGAAAGATCTACTACGACACATGGAGAAGAGGAATAAATGCAACATGATATATCAAAATTATGAGACCAAGTGCAACAAAATTCGCTCTCGCAAAGAGTGACCAGAAATGAAATGAATCTAAGATGGATGGATTGAATATTGCTTTAAAATTAGACATGGAAGGATAGAAGGATGAATTAAATGTAGACATGGAGAACTTGAAGGATGGTTTAAAAGCAAACATGGAAGATTTGAAAGAAGTTTTGACAAAGTTGCTTCAAGAAATGCTTCTTAACAACGAAAATATATTAGATGAAACTTATAATGAGAACAAAATAAGAAATTAATCATGATTTCATAGACACTAATGTTGGATTGAAGATTCACCATATTCTAAAGATCGATATGAGGAAGTTTGATGGCAAGGATTCGGTAACATGGATACTACAGTTGGTCAAATATTTTTTATCTCCATAATGTGCAATACACACAAAAGTTATGCATTGCACCTTTATATTTAGAACCCAATCACATTGTATGGTATCAATGACTTTGTTCTCGGAAACCACTTGTCACTTGAACTATTTTTACGGAGGAAATGATATCACATTATGAGGACACAAAGAGAAATACCTTATTTAACCAATTATTAAAGAGCACATTTACGACTTCTAAAAATTGAATATAAGGGTAAATGATATTCCAAAGGAACATAGGATTTATGTCTTCATATGGAATTTAAATAATAACATCCAACATGAGTTTCACCTTTGAGAACCTGATTCATTGAAGAAGACATTTAGGGTGGCAAGAGAAGTTGAAAGCAAAATTATGGCACTAAGGAATTCTACCACTCACAACTATAAAGATGGGAGAGTTGTGTGTCCTAGCATTCCATAGCCTACAATGTTGACACCATAACAATTGGAAGCAAAAATAGCAAAAGGGATTTGTTACAGTTGTGATAGAAAATAGTTTAATGGTCATAAGTGTGCCGAGAAGAAATTAATTTACATATATTATGAAGATGATGAACAAAAGGAACAAGAATACATAGATTGTGAAGAGGAACAAGAAAAGGAACAAGAAATGTCAAAATAAGAGGATATACACTAGGAACCAACCTTAGAGAAAGAAGAAATGAATACCATATCTTGTAATGCATTGACATGAATTACCAATCATTAAACTCTCAAGCTAGAAGGACATGTGAGGACGAGAAAGGTAATAATGTTAATTGATTCGGATAATACCCATATTTTTTTTCATTGTAAGATATTCAAGGAATTGAATATATCCCTATATTAAGCACGAGAGTTTCAAGTGATAGTTGCAAATGGGGGAACCATAAATTTCTCTAGAAAGTGCCATAATATCAAGCTAACCATGGGGAATATGTATTGAATAGTCCAATGCTTTCCATTATAATGGGTGGTGTTGTTGTACTATGAGTCCAATGGTTACTATGTTTGGGTATGGTATATTATAATTTTCAATAACTTTTCTTGAAATTTATTTGGGAAGGAGAGAAAGCTAAATTAAGGGGCATTGCAGCGTAACCAGGAAAGGTAATGAGCTATAATAGCATGACAAATATTCTAAAGAAATAACAATGCAACGTAATTACAGAATTATGGTCATTAGTGATTCAAACATCGAAATGATGTATTTCTTCATATTTCCAAAAAGTCCTGGATAATCATTCGAAGGTATTTGAGATTACCAAAGGCCTCCCACCTATTCGTGATCATGAACATTCTATTCATTTGATTCTAGGAAGCTTTCCTCTGAACATGAGGCCTTACAAATATCCCTATGCTCGAAAGAGTCAAATTGAATGTATGGTTGTAGAAATGCAAGAGGTCAGTATAATTCAACCTATTCAAAGTTATTTCTTTGCTCCAATATTATTAGTGCATAAGAAGGATAGATCATCGCACATGTTTCTAGATTATAGGGAGCTCAACAACATCAATATTAATGACAAATTTCCTGTTCATGTCATTGATGAATTCTTGGATGAATTCCATCAAACAATTTACTTCACCAAGTTGGATCTTCATTTAGGATATCATCAAATAAGAATGAAGAATGAGGACATTCCAAAAACATTATTTAGAACTCATGAGCATCATTATTATTTTTTTTCATGCCTTTTGGCCTTACAAATGCACCTTCTACATTTCAAGGTTTAATGAATTCCATTTTCTAACCCTTCCTTAGAAAATTTGTGTTAGTATTAATTTATGATATACTAATATACAACAACTTTTGGAAGGATCATGTTGAACATGTTGACACAGTGCTCAAAGTATTGGAGGAGAAGTGCTCAAAGTATTGGAGGAGAAACAGTTATATGCAAAAACCTCCAATTTTTCCTTTGGAGTACGGGAAGTGGAATATCTGGGTCATATTGTATCTCATGAGGGTGTTAAAGTAGACCCTAACAAAATTAAAGCCATTAAGGAATGGAAAATCCCAACAACCATAAAACAACCTCAAGGATTTCTTGAGTTGAAAGGGTATTATCACAAGTTTGTTAAGCATTATGGGAGAATAACAACACCTCTGACAACATTATTGAACAAATATGCATTTTCTTGGACTCTAGAAGCAACTATGGCCATTGAACATCTTAAAGAGGCAATCTTCCAAGCACCAATCTTATCTACGCTAGCCTTCACAAAAATCTTTATTGTGGAATGTGATGCATCAAGAAATTGAATTGGTGATGTTCTGATGAGAGAAGGAAGACATATTTCTTTTGAAATTCGTCCAATCAAAGTAAAGTATTTACAACAACATGTTAATGAGAAGGAAATGTTGGAAATACTACATGCACTAAAGCAATGCCAACCTTACCTAATGGGAAGACACCTCAAGATAAAAACATATCATGATAATCTTAAATACTTTTTGGAACAAAGATTATCTTTAGAAGAGTAGAAAAATGGGTCACAATGATCTCGCGTTATGACTTTGAAATCATCAACAAAAAAGGGAAGCAAAATTTTGTTCCAGGTGAACTCTCAAAAGAGGAGGATGATGTGGAAGAATTTCTTTGCGCCATTTCTATTATCCAACCAGATGGGATAACAAAAGCATGGGATGAATAGAAGAATGATGAAGAAGTGTGGACGCTCATTCAAAATTTACAGCAAAATCCCAGTATATCTAATACATTTAGCTGAAAAAAATGATTCATTATGGTACAAAGATCGCTTATATATTTGTATTAATTCCCAACTCAAATAAAAGACTATTTTGGAATTGCACACCTTTCCCTTAAGAGGGCACTTAGGATTTTTAAAAACTTACCACAAGGTCAAGACAGATTATTTTTGGGAGGGACTTAAATATGATATCCAAATGTTTGTCATGGAATGTTTTTTCTGGCAACAAAATAAAGTTGAGACAATTAAGACCTCGCATATTTACAACCTTTAGCCATTCCAAGTGAACATTGGGATGAAATTTCAATGAATTTTATCACAGGTTTACCCAAGTTTGAAGGAAATATTAATATCATGATGGTAGTTGAAAGACTTACCAAGTATGCACATTTTTGTGCGTTATCTAATCCATTTAAAGCCAATACAATTTCTATTGCATTTATGGAAATAATTAAAAATATACATGGAAACCGAATGATTATTGTAAACAACAAAGATCCCTTTTTCACTATAAATTTATGGATGGAATTATTTTCTTGATAGCTCATCTTATCATTAGCAGCGCTCTTCGAATTCGACATTTGGGAGGTTGAAATCCCATACATACCTCTATTTATGTGGGTGGGAGGTAGCTGGCTGGGATTGATTATTGCATGAAGCTGGACGGTTAGGGCACTTATTGCTGCTTTATCGCACTAGGTTCAACATCGATTCGGGGGACCGGGGGCAACAATTTCACGAGGAACAGGCAGGCACTTCGAAGGAACCATTTGGGAGTGAAGGTAAATCTAATGGGGAAGCTAAGATAGTTAACAAATGTTTGGAATGATATCTACACTTCTTTGTATCTAATAAAAAACACAATGGGTCAAGCGGTTACCTCTAGCTGAATGCTGGTATAACACTTCCTTCCTTACTACAACAAAAATGACCCCATATATGGAATTCTATGGATATCATCCACCATCCATCATAACATCTTTAAGATAAAATTCTAAGGTTCAAGCAATGAAATATTACATCCAACATCAACAACAATTTCTCCAACTCTTAAAGGATAACCTCACTTTGTCGCAAAGTCAAATGAAACAATAGGAAAATCAACAACACGTTGAAAGAAGTTTTGATGTAGGTGACTGGGTTCTTTTTACGGCTACAACCATATAAAAAAATGTCCCTCAAGAAAGCTAAGAAGCATAATAAATTATCACCAAAGTACTAAGGCAATTCAATGTGTCACAAAAGATTGGTACTATGGCATGCAAATTCGGTCTTTCTGCATCTTCCTGCGTGCACCAAGTTTTCATGTTTCATGCTTAAAGAAGGTTATACGTGACAAGCTCCTAGTTCAAATGATATTTCCAAATACTGACGAGGAAGGAAAAATCATATTAGAACCTGAAGCAGTCATAGAAGCAAGAACTCGATAGCTATGAAATCGATCAATTTTAGAGTATTTCATCATGTGGAAGAACTTAACCGCTGAAGATTCAACATGAGAGGATGAGAATTTCATACAAAAGCATCCAAAACTACTCAAGCATTGAGGACAACACTTTTTTGAAAGAGAGGGGCATGTTAGGTCCCTATATTACTAGTGTAGCCCCTTATTTTTATTGTTGTGCCCATATACTCCCCATATTTTTATTATTGTGCACCGTAGAAGTCCACTATTGTTATTATTGTGCTCTTACATTATTATTGTTATGTACGCTTTGATTATATTGTGACCGCTTACATTGATATATATAATGTATTTTGGAGAGTAACAACAAAATCTTATCTTTCATAATCTTTCAAGAGGGAAGAAGAATAAATCTTTCTTTCAAACAAGCTAATAACTAAAAGGCCTAAACCCATTTAGGTTTACATTTAACTTTGAATGTATCGAACCCATCATATCCTTGGTAACCACACATTTGAGTTGCCTATGTCCAACCACAAAACAATTTTTTTTCTAATCAAACTAATAAATAAAGCCATTTTATAAAAGCTTATATCTATCACTAGTGTCCCAACACTAAAGATACTAGATAAAAATCTCAAAATAAAAATAAAAAACAAATATAAACAAGAAACTCAGTTTATATTTTATATAGAATACAAATATCTTGTGGGTGTGGACATGTCATGTGAGCCTCAACCTTTAATCTATAAGCCCCATTGTTCATGGTTTAGGTTTAAGTATATATAATGTAGGATGGCATCCATTTATGACCAATTATATGGTTATCTTGAAGTTTCATCTTAAAGTATTAAAATTGTGGGTGTGGCATAGTGTGATACTTATCTTGGAGTATCAACCAGTAGAATCATTAACTTCTTTATTTTATATAATTTTCTTTAATTGATTAATAAATAAATATATATATATATATATGTATAAAATAATAATACACTCATCAATGAGAAAAACTCACCCATGGTTCTCTCATAAAAATACATTGTAAATATTTTTGTAGATATGTAAAATTTAAAAGAGGGGACTGAGCCAAAGGGACACATATTCCAGAGTTGAGGGAAGGGTTTCTTGCTTGGGAAGTTGATGTCTTCTTGTGTAGAAAATCTAAATTGTTGGAAATTCATCAAACGTAGTATGATGCATGAATTTAATCAACAAGATCTTAAATTGAATGAGTTGTAAAAGAAAGCACACATACCCACGCACTTGAGAACCTTCAAAAGGAAAAGAGGACAATAGAATCTATGGAGGATGTTACTAGCCAATGAAATAAGGTCAACGATGAAGCACCCTTACAGAACAAGGAAAGAAACAATAGAGAGAAAGAGGGAAAGAAACCGATTGGGGATTATTTCATTTCTATGTTTAGGTACGAGAGAAGGGATTCACACAACAATCCACAAGAGTAGAGTAGAGAAACAATTCACAGGAGAGATGATAAGTGAAGGAACTGATATTTTCATTCTTTGTAGGCTATGAGTTTAGAAACTACTCTTAGGAGCCTTGTAACAACTTGGGGTGCTTGGAGGCTGTGGGTTGAGATAGGTATCATTGGGTCCCTGTAACAACTTGGGTTCTGTGGAGGTTGTGGGTTGGGATAGGAATATTTGAAGCCCTGTAATATCTTCAATTTCCTGAAGGGTGTGGGTTGATATGGAAATCTATGGAGAATTGTAACAGCTTGGGTTCCCTAGATGTTATGGGTTGATATAGTCATCTATGGCACCCTGGATTGTGAAGAGGCCAGTCTTGAGTTAAGTTTTCTAGTGGATTATGTAATTATGATGAAGGAGGTGAATCTTTTCATTATTCTTAAGGGTGGAGGAGGTGAACCTTCATATTCTGTGTGCATCATTTATTGCAGTGGGTAGGTGTTAGGATTGAGGAAATATCTCCCATGGAGTCCCTCTTCTAGCTGGAATGTTCGTGCTACATTACTCTAAGCTAAGCATCCTTAGTCTCTGGAATCTAGCATAGGGGTGTTAGCTGCAAGTGAGCTTGGTTACAACTCTCTAAGGTTGGGTGGAGAGTCCTTGTCACTCAATTTCCCTACAATTTTAAAGATAATTGTGTATTGTTTAAATATTAATTAAATTGTGATTCATTCAGGCTTGAAATAACCTTGGATTATGGACTGTAAGAGTGCTACTAAAGTAATGAGCAAGTGGATGCACCTCTATGTGGAAATGCCATTCATAGTTAATGTCTAATAACCAAATATATAAATATATCATGCGTCTCTGAGATGAATGATGTTGATAAACAAATTTGAGAAAGCACGTGATTCTAGATTTGAATGGAATGCTAAGTTAAATTCTTGTTGGTGCTGTTCAAAACACATAGTGTTCAACAAATTGAATATTGCTTTGCATGATAGATAACTAGATTTGTATCTCTATGTTGAAATAAAAATATGTAGGCAATGCTTAAATGGGTAGTCAACTATACATATGCAAACAATATGAGAACATTAAGAAATTATATATGTAATAGAAGGATCCATAAGGATTTGGACTAATATTTGGAAACATTAGGCATAAAGGCACTTTATATTAATCTAAAATTATTACATGAGAGAGTATGTGCTTAGTAGGGTCTGTGCATCGACATGAATATTTGTTCACCTAGCTACAACCCTGTGAATCTGTACAGGAGGCTTTGTGTTAATGTTGAATTATCTATTCCCCCTTTTTATTGAAATGATAGCTTGAAGCCCTTTTACGAATGGTTGGTCATCCTTTCATCGTGAGTAGCCTAGATGTCTTCCACAAGCATCAGTGTGTAGTTGGTTAGGCCCAAGAAGCCCTTGTATAGTGCCATCGAGATGATTTTATGCCTTCTTTGGAGTCTAGAGCTCCCAAATTATAGCAAGGGAGATGGATCCCTTCAAGAGTTCACTACAGGTCCATGGCAGAGTGTGGATGTAGGAGCACCTATTTCTGCACATAAGGAAATTCCCTATTCTTATATGGGGAATGTTGGAGGGCGAGGAACTCCTTGGATAGGCCCTCGCCAAAAATTAGGAGGATCATAACCATGGGGTGTGTCAACAAGCCAATTAAGTCATCGTTGATGCAGAGCAACAATGTCCTTCTTGATGTTAATTAAACTCATGGGGTGGAACCTTGGTCAGAATAACCAATGAGAAGAAATTAGTGGGGAGTTGAAGCAAGAAATTGCAGTAGTTATCGAAATCCAAAGCATGTTCATTGCATAAAGCCTGATAAGGTTTCCCTGGCCAGGCCATGGTAGTGATCGAGCATCATATTCAACGTGATGTAAGGAACACTAAGCTCTAGAGTTATAAGGTAGAATCGGGAAACCTTATTTAGTAACTAGGATGAACCCTAGTCATGGAAACTTCTCGTTAGCATAGTCTAATTCTCCTCGATCATGATTTGATGAAGTTATAATGATGTGGCCTAGGGGAAAAAAACCCATATAGTAGAACTTAAAGGTTTTCTTTACACATCAATGGGATCGATCATGATGATGGTAGTGGGAATATGTGGGTTGATAGGAAAGCCTGACGATGTTTCCATTGGTTGAAATTGAAGCCCACAGGCCACACAAGGCTATAATATCTAGCCTAGAAGAAGAGAAGAATGCACCAAGGGAAGCGTTGAGAACATAAGTGAGGGATGATGCCATTTGAGGTCACCTCCAAGTGTCATCCTGGAGGAATTATGGGTGGAGGAAGTGAAGGAATTAAGAAGAAACCAATGCGGTGATGAAATTTGGCTGCGATGGTGAGACCCTCAATCCCTACTATATTTCCATTGGTAAAGGTAGGATCCACAACTAGGTGAGCCTGCAATTTTTAGCTTGGAGAATTAGGTGGAGAAATGTCGACATAAATGAGTCAGGATGACTTGGTATGTGCTAGGGTGTTAGTCGATGGAAGAGAAGTAGACTGATAGGGGGAGACCCTATGATGCAACTTCACACATAAGCCCAACAATGAGGCCCCAATGGTAAATGAGGTGTATTCTCTTGAAATCAATAAGAAGGTGTTGACGGTTTTTTACCCCTCAACATTTAAGGGGTCTCCATGATATGAAGTCCCAATTGGACCTCACACCATTTGGAATAGGATCCCCACTTGGAATATAAACCGATTTTCAAAATAATAGGTTTAAGTGCTATTCCTTGGCTACAAAAATGCATGGAATGATTAGCTCATGAATTTAGTGAAACAATTGTGTAACTTTTTGAAGAGTCAAATGAAATGCATGAGAGGTTCTAACACAACATATGGAAAGTTAGTGGGCACCTTAGAAGCCTGTAATAGTGCGTGACTTGAAAGGGATAGATGAGGATAAATGAAATAATAAGTTATCCTGCAAACAATTCAAAAGATAATCAGGATTGAAACAATAAAAACACACATTCAACAACTTTCATAATAATGTAAATGAAATAGTTTGTAAACATTAGCATAAATGAAATAACATATATTGGAAACATAACAAGAATATGCCTACTACATCCTCGACATATGCTTGAAAACCATTCAGCTCTGATCTTTTATGAAAGTGAAAGCCCCAAACATACATACACAATCTACAAAACACTACTCCCAATAGTGCAACATGAAGCCAACACCTGCTCCTCCAAAGGAAGATACTCCATCTATGTTATGGAGAAGGTAGGAATCTCAACAAATCTCCCTAGCTTTCGACCCTATGCCAAAAGTTTGGTCAGAATCCCTTTACATGAATAATGAGGGTGCATTTATAGCAAATGTGATGACTATCCACCTCCCTTTGTGCTTCTTTGACTTCCCTCCTGACCTTTTGACTTCTTTTACATAAGGACTCTTCATATTACAAAATTTACACTTGGAGTTCCACTTACAAAAATGTTTTAAATACAAAATTACATATACCCATATAAGAAAAAATTGGGTAGAGTCGACTAGAAAATCCTAATAAGACAAACATGTCAAGCTTGACTTGGGGGAAACTCCAACTCAGCAACTTCAACTTGTAGCTTCTAGGTTACATAGTGATACCAAGATTTATATTCTATGATTACTTCCCCAAACTTTGTGATGGGATCAGGCTAGAAGTCCACTCTTGCGTCCATTTCATCTGGGCTCATGGTCTTCGAGTCAATTATAATTTAGTTTTTTAATGAGAAAAACATGGTGTTCATCTTCACAGGGCCACCAATGTACTTTTGCATATCATGTTTGTTCACCTCTAATTCTCATTTGGTAGTGATCTGGTTAAACTAGTCCAAGTATTCCTCCACTTCTTGTTTGACTTTGTCTCTACCTTTAGCTTTAGTGAGTGTGTCGATCGAATAGATATTGTGTGACTTTACCATAAAATCCACACGATTATACAATTAGGTATAAGAGGCTTGAATGTTATTGATCAATGAGCTAAGCTATTTGTTTCTTTAGATGAGCATCCAAACCTCAGATATATCCAACTCAACCTGTTGTATTGTCTTCTGCACTGACTTGGGAGGTGCTCCTCTATGTTGCAATCCCCACTCATGCACATCAAAAATGGTTGTATATACAACTTTGAGAGATT
The DNA here is from genome assembly GCA_000404065.3 of Pinus taeda. Lineage (NCBI taxonomy): Eukaryota > Viridiplantae > Streptophyta > Pinopsida > Pinales > Pinaceae > Pinus > Pinus taeda. Next base: position 26,104 of record APFE031486644.1, read on the forward strand.
TGACATTATCTATTCACTTATGGTGCATGTTAAGAAGGAGAAAAATTCTTTGTGCATGGTGACTAGCTCGCCATAGAGGTTCCTCACTATGTCTCCCAATGCCAATACTTCACCACGTCTTGCGGCCTTGAGTTCTTTTACATAAACTTATGCAAGAGTTTCTTTCTAAACCTTTTCCTAAAGTTGTTCAATCTGTTTCCTTAATGCCCCTAAGTTCTTTTCCATCTATCTATTCTTGGCCATCAAATATTTTGTATTTGTCTTAGAGGGTCCTACAAAGGCCAAGGTGGTTGCAACAATGGATTGTGGATTCTTGCTAGTGTCAATCATGATCACCTTTTGTTTGATAAAGACAAGATACACGAGATCATCGGAGAAGTATTTATACCTTTCCTATATTTTCTTCTTTTTTATCTCATCATAGGTCAAGCTGTATATATCGATCACCGAAACCTCATCAAGAGGAGAAATTTTCTCTCCCTCAATTGGAGGTTTCTGTGTTGTACGAAGGGGGGGAGACTGAGTAGTGATCTAATGCATGGAAGCCATGATATCAAAATCCCTGTTTTGTTTCTCTAACTCTACCTCCACATCCTAGATTACTCTCAGATATTCAATTTCTTGAGAAAGTTTCTTTTTCCTACAACTGCTTGCTCTCTTATTCAAGCAGTCGATGTTTTTCCTCTTACTCGACTTGATTTAGTTTTTCTTATTATTCCTCTTTATTTTTCCTCTCTTATTATTTTCATCTCTAAATTTATTCTCATTCATTATGCTCTTGTTCTTCCTTTTGCTTCAATTCTTCCTCTTACTTCCTTTGTTTTATCTTTCTTTCTTCTACTATGGCTACTTTCAAGATGATTGGATCTTCTTTCCATTTGCGGATTTGTTCTTCTTGGAATATGCACAAATTTTTTCTTCCCCTTTTTGCACACTAGGTTGTGCCTCACTGATGGTTCTACATATGGAGTTTCTTTCGACTAAGGAGTAACCTGTGGTGTACCCACAAATCTATCTGGTTAGTAGGAATTTAGATGCATTGTAACAATTCTTTGTCCTTTCCTCCTCGAGTTTGGAATAAGTCCAAATCGTCCAAGTTAAATGAATCTTTGCATAGTTTTTCTTACAAACATTGTTAGGATCATACGAGTTAAGGTCCATGTGACCAATTGAAAATTTCTCTATATATTTTCCTTCGATCTCATTAGCCTTTACATTCTTGATCTCATACGATCTAATTTTCAAAGGAATGGTGGGACAAGGTTATTTCTTCTTCTGCAATACTCCTGATAGACTTGTGAAAATATGATAAGCTACTTCTTGCATGACCAAATTTTCAATGGCGTACCTCAGTAGCCAATGTGGAGACTTCTAACCACCAAACACTTTGGCGTAAGTTCCATCCAGTGAGGAAAACGAATTAGCCAATTTGGACACTAGTTCCATTTCCTCTTGTTACATGCAACATGGCTCTTTTTGAAAGATCATCTTATACAATCGCATGAGGAAGTGATCGGTTAGCTTCTTCATGAGTCCTCTGTAACTTCATTCCGAACGAAGATTGCAATACATGTGTAGAATAGGTTCCTTTTACTACCAAGTCCAACTCATTCTAGGAAAAGAGTTTTGAACATAGATTACATCCAACAAGTAGGCAGGCTTGTATTACCTGGCCTCCTTACACATATGATGGTTCTTGGCATAAGATACATGGGTCCTCAATTGTTGGGTCAACAAGTTAGATTCGTTAAATTGTTTTCCTTCTTTCGCAATCTGATGCAACAAAAATGCCTAGCCTTCAAGAAAGGTTTAAGTACTCTTTTTATGATAGATCTGAGAACATAGAACTACCAAGTATTAAAATTCCTTCCTAAGATATTTAATTTGATAAGTGTTGTTTGATGTATAGCAGGATTTGGATGGCTATTTCACCCAATCTTTGATGACATATTTTGTTCTTGGGAAACTGGTGACTACATAGAGGTGGGAGTCCATGTAAAATTTTAGCAATGGTAAATGATAAATACACTAAAATTCATGTGCCATGAAAGAGGTAAGCCTTTTTGAATTATCACGGCTAGGGATCATGCTCTTCTCATCTATGTGTGACAAGATCCAATTGACCATGTCTACACCAGGAAAGACCAAAAACCTACATGTAATCTTTTGTAATCCAAACTTCTAGACAATGATGTGAAATTTATTGTATTCAAGATCTTCTTTAAAGTTAGTTGCCAAGAAAATACCTTTCAGTGTGTACCATGTAATGTTTGAATCTTTCTCAATGAGTAGTTGATTGTCTGAAAAAACTGGCATAGTGGGAGTAACACTCTTAACTATTTCACCGATGCTTCCCTCTATGGTTTCTTTTGAGGTAGATCTCTTTGGTGCGATTATGATAACAATATTATGGAAAGGGATAACCCAAAAAAAGGTACAATAGCTCTATAAAAAATTCACTCATGGAAAACACAAATTAGTTAAAGAAAAGTAGTATATTTAGCAAGATCGAGGCAAAAACTCACACATTTAGAGGAGAGATTGCACAATTCATGGGGTGAAGGTCAGAGACTAGCCTCATGATCTATGAATTGTGCAGTCTCAGTAGTCAAGGAGGAAAGTAGATGCTTGAGACTGTGCAATCTAGAACCATAGTTGGGAAGACAAAGGGAAGCAATTGCACTTTTTTTGCAGTCCCAATGGCCAGGTGTGATGGTTGAGGCTTGTGACTATGTAATGTATAGTTTTGAAAGCTAGTGATTTTTCATTGTGAAGCCTCAAAGGCAAAGCTCGAGGCCTTCCTCTTCAAGATACAAAATGTACAATTGAAGAAGGAAAATGTTTGCTATGATTGTGTAGATCTTCCCCAGAAGGAGAGAAAAAAGTAAAAAAATTGAGTGTTGGGGCAGGAAAGAATGTATATATATCTAAGGGAAAGATAGATCAATGAAAATTAAGTGTTACAAAAAAGCATGCAAAAGAAAAAAATGAACATACACAAAGTGTCCCAATAGCAACTACTATTGGTGGGAAAAAGAAAGAATTCAATGAAAAAAATGGAAAATGTGAATGACGAACTGAACCAACACTTGTAAAAGCTAATATAAGTTAAAACTCTAGCTACTATGAAAAAAATAGGAAAAATAACACTCAAGAAAGAAAAAGCGACTAAAAAAGTGACAAAAAGTGACACATGCAAAACTTACTTAGAAAGGCATTGTAAACTTAGCCGAAATATTGTTGATCTACTTGGGAAGGCTACAACTCCAAGAATGAGTGTGAAAATGATCTTTAGGGCTGTATATTAAATATATCTAAGTGATTTAGGGTTTTTGACACACATGCCTAAAATGGAGGGAAAAGGACCACTTGTCTGAAAGTCATAATTAGTAGCTTCCTAGTCTTACCGAGACATTTTTTAGCGATGCAAAATATTCCTTATCGAGAAACTTCCCATTCACACTAGTAGATGGGATTTCACAATTCCGAAGCTCAAGGGCTTGTGAAATTGCTTACCTCAGTGAATTGCGTAGTTTCTAATGGGAACATATTCTCTTGCATAGTTTTTGAGCTCAATATGGGCTTTCCTTCCATGATTATGTAGTTTAGATGCTCAAAGCCAACATCAATTTCCAGACACAGTGGATTATGCAGTTTCAATAAGTAAGACTGTCAATGTTGCAAGGTCAAGGTAGGAGATGGCTTGTGTTAAAAAAGTTTTTGATCGGGATCTGAAAAAGACATCACAAGAACTTTATGGAGGGATAATTATCCAACATTGGCATGAATACTTGATGGCAGTAAGAGGTGACTCCCTATAAATAGAACGTAAGCTACAAAATCCAAGCAATGTAGACAAAATTTGGGATGGGCAGTTGTAACAGCTATAACACTTGGCAACACACTAACTGAAATCTAGCTCTCTCTATGGGCCTTATCTCTTGTAAACTAGGTTTAACTCATTAGGAGGTATTGTTCATTTCATCAATCACCATAACTTCTTTAATTAAATTGAGCTACAAATCTAGCCTCTACCATTCTCTTCATCATCGACATACTAACAAAGATAAGTCAAACATAGATATTTTCGCTAAAGAAGAGGAGTATATAAATACACAAGTGAAAAATAATTATCAAATTCTTGGTTTTCATCTCTCATGTTGCTACACTACCGACAACCTTGGAAAGTATCCAAACATAGTCACTTCAAGAACACAAACATTGCTTTGCTACCAGCAAGCCTAGATAACACCCAGACGGAGTTTCGTGCTTCACCTCCTTATGCAAGATTCCTTTATCTTCTTTAACCACTTTTATTTTTTATAGATTTTTTCATAGAACTATGCATCGACACTGATTTATTTCATGGGGTGGAAGATGGATCCCAACGTATTGAGAGTAGACGAAGTTGTACCTTTAGAGAAGGATATCATGGATTATCATGGGATCAAATGTAAAACTAACATTCCACATGTCCTTACTGTGATCACAATTAAAATCATCATAAATTTATTCTTCTAAATACACAACAACTATGACATAATCATGGACATTGTGAGGATAATGAGGGAGAGGTAAGAAAGGAGAAACATCAACTGTATCACATATTATTATTGAGAAATAGAATCACACACATAGTCATTATAAATGATATTGCAAGTTTCTTAATTAAAAACAACTCCATCCTGAATTTGATCCCGATGAAGATCAAAGGAAGCAATTAAAACAAGCAGTTGTGACAACTCAAGCTGTGGAGGATGGGAATAAAGAATATCTCTTGTCAAACTAATTTGACAATCGAAACTTGCACTAAGATCTAAGACATGGGAGGTAGGAGAGGAGAGAGATGGATTAACAAATGAATTTTCAATCTCTCCAACCTCAACTTGTGTACATAGAGTTGTTTGATGATGGGAAGAAGAAAAGTCACTTGAAACAATAACTTCCTTCACCATATATTTAAGAGCTCCATAACCAGTCTATGTTAGAATAATTTTGAAGGATTTATATTCTACTAGATTCATGAGAATATGAACAACAAATTCAAACTTCTCTTTAATGAAATTCCAATCGATGTCATTCTAAGAGAATCCAAAACAGAAATGAATGAAGCGATCATGAAAATAGTCAAGAGATTCATCAGGTGATTTTCTAAGATTACTATATATAAATTTATAATCATACTTGTCAAAGGCATGATAAATCCCCTTTACAAGATGTTTGAAGGAAGGAATGGAAGAGGTTGGCAATTTATAACACCATTCTTTGACACATGCTTTGAATGTGAGGATGAAGAGCCTACAATTATTGTCTTCACAAAGAATTTTATGATGAGTGAAAAATTGAAGAAAGTGAATGGTGTGCTTGAGAATGGTTCTTCCACCCTCACCATAAAAATATAAATTAGACAAGTAATTAATTATTCCCATAGGAACTTTCAGATTCACAATTCTAGAAAAACATGTTAGGTTTAAGATTTGGGAAGAAACCATTTAATGATATGGAAAGTACAAGTGGACTTGACAGGCTTAGCTTGTCATTTGGCCCTCCTTCTAGCACCAAAAATGTTGATGGTGATGGACCCAACAACATTGAAGGGGTCTCCTGAATATGAATTTTGAATTAGAGCTCACACTCTTTGGAGTAGGAGCCCCATCCTGAATATGACCTCATTTCTGAAATAACAAATTTAAGTGGTATGACTTGCCTCTGAAAACACATATAGTGTTGTACTCGTGACATTGGTGAAACAAGTGTACACATTTATGAAGTTTCAAATGCAACACATGAGAGGTTCTAACACAAGAAGGGAAATTGATTTCGCCCCTTAGAATCATGTAACATTACAAACCTTGAAAGGGACACATGAGAATAAAAGGAATCATAAGTTAGCATGCCAAATTGTTCACAAGATAACCATGATTGAAGTATATGAAAACACACATTCAACAAGATTCATAATAATTCAAACAAAATAGTTCATAAGCATTAGCATAAATCAAATAACATATATTGTAAACACAACAAGAATAGTCCTACTACATTCACAACATATACATCAAAACATGTTGGCTCTAAGATTTTATTAAAGTTAAAGTCCCAAACATACATATACAATTGACAAACCACTAGTCGAAATAATGGAATGTGAAGCCAACACCTGCTCCTCTAAAGAAAGATACCCCCTATATGCTACAAATAAGGCATGTCTCTCAAAAAATCTCCATAACTTTCGAACCTAATCCAAAAGCTTAGAAAATTCCCTTTACAAGATTAATGAGGGTGTATTTATAACAAACAAGATGACTATTCACCTCCCTTTGTGAATCTTTGAATTCCCTCATGACCTTTTGACTTATTTTACATAATGACTCCTCATATTCCAAAATTGACACTTGGACTTCCACTCACAATTTTTTTTTAGATATAAAATTACATATACTCATATATGACAAAATTGGGTAGAGTCAATTAGACAAGAATAATAACACAAACATGTGAAGATTGGGTCTGGGAAACTCCATCTCAGCCACTTCAAGTTGTAGCTTCTCGGTTACATAGTGATACCACGATTTATACTCTATGATGACTTCCCCAAACATTGCAACGGGATTAGGCTAGAAGCAGAATCTTGCCTTCATTACATCTAGGTACATGGCCTTGGAGTTAATTTTTGTTTCCTTATTTAACAATAATAACATGGTTTTTATCTTAGCAAGGCCACCAATGTACTTCTGCATATCATATTTGGTCACCTCTAAATCTCCTTTGCTAGTGATCTACTTAAACTTGTCCACGTATTCTTCCGCTTCCTATGTGACCTTGTTTTTGCCTTTATCTTTAGTGAGTGTACCGATTGAAGGGATCTTGTGTGGCTTTACCAAGAAATCCACATTATTATATCACCATGTATAAGAGGCTTAAATGCTGGCGACGGATGTGATGAGTCAATTTTTCTTTGTATGATCATCCAAACCTCTGCTTTCTCCAACTCAACATGTTTTCATGTCTTCTTCACCAACTCAAGAGGTGCACCTCTGTGCTCCATTCCCCACTTATGCACAACAACAATGGATGTATGAACAACTTTGAGAGCTTTTGCATTTTCTTTGGACTTCTGCTGCATGTCATGTAGGTGGAAAACTAATTTGTGCACGGTGACTAGCTCCTCATAGAGATTCCTCATTGTGTCTCCCAATTCTTATACTTCACCAAATATGGTTTCCTTGATTTACTCTAGATAAACCTATGTGGGAGATGCTTTTTTGAACCTCCACTTGAATTTGTTCAATTTCTTTCCTTGTTGCCCCTAAGTTTTTTCCCATCTTTCTATTCTTGTCCATTAAATATTATATATTTATCTTAGAGGTTCCTGTGAAGGCCAAATTGGATGCAGTAATCACTTGTGGATTGTTGCTATTTTCCATCGTGATCACCTTTTATTTCATAAAGTAGGATGCACAAGATCGACTAGGAAGTGTTTCTTCCTTTCCTCTATGATTTTATTCTGTATCTCATCATAGGTAAAGTTGTGTATATCCATCACCAGACCCTCATCAAGAGGAGAAATTTCCTCTTCTTCACTTGGATCTTTATTTATTGTAGGAGGAGCAGGAGATTACGTAGTAACCTATTGTGTCGAAGGCATTATATCAACATCCTACTTTTGTTGCTCCATTTTTATGTCCATATCCTAGAGTACTATTAGATATTCAATTTCTTGAGCAAGTTCCTTATCCTACAACTGCTTGCTCTCTTCTTCAAGTATATAGTTCAGTTTCTCTTGTTTGGCTTTCTTTATTGATGCCTCTTCTTCCTCTCTCTTATGCCTCTCTTATTCTTGTTGTCTATACCTTTCTTCTCATTCCTTATTCTCCTGTTCTTAATTCTTCTTCAATTCTTCCTCCTGCTTCCTTTATTTTGAATTTCTTTTTGTTGTTATGGCTGCTTTCAAGATTATTCAATTTGATTTCTATTTGTGGGTCCATTCTTCTATTGGATTGTGCACAACTTTCCACTTCCCCTTTTCGTGGATTTGATTGCACCTCAATGATGATTCTTCTTCCAATGTTGCTTTCAACTGAAGAGTAACCTATGAAGTACCTTAAAAGCTAACTAGTTGACGGGGCTTACATGCATTGTAATAATTTTTTATCTTTTTGTCCTTGAGTCTAGAATAAGCTCGCTTGGCCAAGTGAAATGAATCTCTCCACAATGTTTATTTCAATGATTCATAGGATCATACGGGTTAAAGTCCATGGGGCTGAATACAAAATTCTCTATCTCTTTTCCTTCAATCTCAACATCCTTTAGATTATTTCTCTCATACAATCCAATCTTCAAAGGAAGAGTGGGCCATGGTGAATTTTTCTTCCTTCTAAATACTCTTGAAAAAACTTATGGAATCATGATCAGATACTTCTTGCATGACCAAGTTTTCAGTGGCATAATTCAGTATCCAATGTGGAGACTTCTGACTGCCAAACACTCTTAGGTAATTTACATCTTGTGAGGCAAAAAAATCAACAAATTCTAACTCTACTTCCATTTCCTTAACCAACTTCTCCTTACCCTTAGGAAGGTTCCGGGCATAAGCTACATGGGTCCTCAATTGTTGAGCCAGCAATTCTAACCAGTAAAATGGTTTTCCTTCTTTCATAATCTGATGCATCAAAAATTCCGAGCCTATGGGAAAGGTCTTAGTACTCTTTTGACCATAGATCCAGCAACATAGAACTACCATGTACTAAAATTCATTCCTGAGAGATTTTGTCTTACACGTTTTTTCGGGTTTCTAGCATAATTTGGATGGCTCTTTCACCCAACTTTTGATGAAATGTTTTCTTCTCATGTAACTTGTGAATGCATAGAGGTAGGAGCCCGTCTAGGATTCTGGAAGCAAAAAATGATACATTCACTGAAAATCATGTTCCATGCAAGAGGCAAGTCTTTTTCCACTTGCATTACTAAGGATCATGCTCTTTGAATCTATGTGTGACATGATCCAGTTGACAATATCTGTGCAAATAAATACTAGAATCGTCAATGCAATCTTATGCAATACTAGACATTGTTGTAAACCTACATGTCTCCAATATATTCTATGTAGTTGGTTTTTGAGAAAACATATTTCATTGTGTGCCATGTCATGTCTAAATAATTCTCAATGAATAGTTGACTTTCGGAAAGAACTACTATAGAGGTAGGAACACTCAACTATTTCACGGCACTCCTCTCTGTAGTGTATTTTTAGGTGGATTCTTTGGTTCCATTATGATAATAATCTGATTGAGAGAGATAACCTCAAAATGATATAACACCTGTATGACAAACGACATTCCCTTAAAACACACATTAGCTCAAGTAAAGCAGTATATTCAACAAGATCAAGAAAAAGACTCACACACTGAGAGGAAATATTGTGTAATTCTTTGGTTGAAGGTATGATATTTTCCTCATGAACTATGCATTATGCAGTATCAACAATCGAGGAAGAAGCTAGGGGCTTGAGAATGCATAATGGATAGTCCCACCTGGGACGACTGATGGAAGGAACTGTGCATCGCATAGTCCCAGTGCCCAAGGATGAGGGTTGAGGCTTGTTACTATGCAATGTACAACTAGGAAAGCCAGTGACTATGTATTGCATGATCTCAGAAGCTAAGCTCGAGGCTTTCCTTGATGGGAAATGCATAGTTCAAGAAGGAAGCTACTCACCACGATTGCGTAGATCTACTTCGGAAGGAGATAAAACAGTGATAGATCTGAGTGATAGGGTAGGAAAGAATGTAGATTTGGCTAATGGAAAGATAGATCAATGAAAATTAAATGCCAGAAAAAAGCATGTAAAAGCAAAAACAAACATACACAAAGTGTCCCAGTAGTGACAACTACTGGTGGGAAAGAGCAAGAAACAATGAGACACTTGCAAAATCTGAATGAAAAACCAAACCAACACTTTTACAAGCTAATATAAGTTAAAATAATAACTAATATGAAAATAAATAGCAAAAATAACACTCATAGTAGAAGAATCAACAAAAGCAATGGAAAAACAACAAAAAGTAGCATAAGCAAAAATTACACCAAAAAAACATCCTAAACTTAGCCGAAAGTTCCTTGATATTCTTGGAAAGTCACGAGCTCCAAGATTGAGTGTGAAAATGAGCTCTATGGGAAATTGTTAAATAGATATAGCGAGGTTAGGGTTTCTGATGCACATGCCTAAGATGAAGGAAAAAACACTAATTATTAGCTTGATGAACTTACCCATACATTAATTGGGAAAGTCCTATTTTTTAAGGATGAAAGTTTGCTTTTTTGGGAAAATTCCAGTTACACTCACAGATGGCATTGTGAAATTCCCAAGCCCAAGGCCTTGTGCAACTCCTTTCCTTAGTGAACTGTGTAGTTTTTGAGGGGTAGAGATGATGTCCCATAGTTTTTGAGCTAAATACTGGTGTGCATTCCATGATTGCACAGTTCAGATCCTCAAGGCCCAGAGCAATTTCTAGAGAGAGCGGACTATGGACATCCAAGAGGGAAGACCGACAATGCTGCAAGGTCAAGGTCGGAGATGACTTATGTTAGAAAGGTTTTATATCAGGATCAGAACAAGACATCCCAAGCACTACATGGAGGGATAAGTCTCAAAATTTGGCATGAATACTTCACAACAATAGAATATGAGTCCCTTTAGATAGAAGGTAGGCTCCAAAATCAAATCATTGGCAAAATTTTTGAGGAGTGATTGTAATAGCTACAATAGAGCGTTAAAGTGGCATGATGTAAGGTGAAGCGCATGGAAAGGCCTTGATGACGGAGATAACCCATTACTAGGAAGGAGGCCCCTCCTAACAGGTCAACCCACCACAGAGATCCTGAGAGTGAAAATCATTTAATAAGAAATGCACCAAGTGAGTGAGTCGAGAAGGTTGATCCCCAGAATCACATGCAAGCCAATGGCAGACTACCATGTAGAAGTTGGATGATGTGGAGGGGCCTATTCTTTGAGAGGTGATATATCATAATCCAGAGGTGGATTGAATTAAAATTTATATCAATAGATTCATCTTAACGACATGAACAAAATTTTGATGGTTATATCTAGGTTTAGTGGAGTTGGAAAAATTGAAAAAATTTATACCCCATTTTCATAACCACACCTTGGAGATTTGGTATGCATAGTGACTACCCATTACTCTAGGTATTGGGTATGGGGTGTATTTGCATACTGGTATCAGAGCCTCCATGTTGAACACATGGAACGGATGGGATCTATCATGAGTGAGTAATGATTTTTAGAAGACTAACAAATAAATTGTTTAGGTGTTAAAAGTCGTCCTAACTAATTAATTTCAAGTATAATGTGTGTATTGACTCTATGAGCTATAATCCAACAGTACCCTGTTGATTTGAGATAGAAGGCTTTAATGTGAAATTAAATTTTTCTACTTATTTGACCATTTTTACTTATGCACTAATATGGACTATTTTTCAGCAAAGAAGTGCACAATTTGGGTGCTTGTCTGTTAATGGAATTACATGGTGTATGATTAATGCATATGAATTATTAAATATGGTTATGTTTCTAACATGGTCATTGTGTCATAGGAAGATTGTGAGGGAATTCCTGTAAGGGCATGACCTTGTATTTAATTAGCTTATTATTTTATTGATGGCAAACTAACAATTTAGATGGTTGAATTGCAAATGATGTATCTCATGAACATGCTAATGTGATTGCTATGTCAGAGCATGATTCTCCATAACAACTCCATGAATGCAAGTTCCATGATGATTATGATTTTTAATTGATTATTACATGAAAAATATAATAATGTGTGTGATTAGAAACACATCACAAGAAATGTAAAATAGAGGAAATACATAACTGTTGGCTTAAATGGTGCAATACAATTTTGATGAATCACACCTTGGAAGTGATTGGGTCAAATTTAATGAAAATGAAATATTTGTGGACCAATGGGGGAGGGAAACGTTCTCTAGACTATATGGACACCTTGTGAAGCCTAAGGGCTGAGGTGAGAAGCTTCAAGACCAATAATGAGAGGCTAGTAAGAGCTCAAGAAAGACAAGTTGATATCATTTCAGTTATCTTGCAAAGCCTATTGGATTGGAAAATAGAAAGATAATCTGAGATGAGGGTCAATCATAGATACAAGAAAAACCATCATGAGTCAGAAGAGAATACCAATGGAGCAGATGGTGACAGGTCTAGGAAAAGGAACAAGTGGGGAAGTTAGGATGCGATTCTAGTAGATGTATCTTTGAGCACTCCAAGAGGAGTAATTAGCACACAAATTCATCATTAAAGTAAAACAACTAGTTCTGTGACAAGGAGGCACCACCATTGATCAGAATCTGGAGCAGGGGCAAAAACTTGCTCAAAAGTAAAAGTGTTCAGAATCACTCAAAACATAAATGACCCCATTCGTCTTGGTGAGATGATCCCAATGCAACTCATTTCACTCAAAACGAAGCTCGTATGAGAAAGATAAAGACTTCTATCAGTTTTGTCAAATAGGTAAATTTTGGGTACAGGTTGACTGGCATGCTGCCTAGGCTTCCATATAGCCTAATCAACAAAAAGAACAATCCTGAAATATTCTGACAGGTGGCTCAATCAAATTTTGAAAATTGTTAGCATATTATTGGTTTAGAGCATTTCAGGTGGACCAATGAGTGGCTGACATGTGGGAAGCTCAGAGGTCGTCATGTGCCCTCTCAATGGTCATGTAAAATTATAGTGGGGAAACCTGACTCGAACTCGTGAGCTTCCCCTCACAAGCCTCACACCTTACCACTATACCTCAACATGTTTCTTAATAAACATAGGGTGTACATTTTATTTAAAGTGATTAAATGTGGCATTTGGGGAAAGAGAGGGTGAGCCCCGTGGACCAGCCCTCTCCACATATGACCATAACCCATAACTGGAGGATAACACTATGTGCTAAGTGGAGTTTAACATTAATTAATCCATGATTAATGTTTAATTAATTTTAGATTAGCTTGGCATAATTTTTGCAGGTTCGACAAATCTGGAGCCACTCCAAATTTTGTGGAGTTAATTGGAGTTTATCCAGATTTGGTGGAGTTTTCCTAGGGAAAACTAAAGAGACCATAAATTCTTCATTTTTCGTTCAATTTTGGCTCAGAAAGAGTCATTCCTATATTATTTGGATGCTGTGAACCCAATGAAATAGTTTGCGAAGGCAGAAAGGAACTTTTGTATGCGATTTTTCTACGTTTAATTTTAAGGAAGTTTAGGGCCACTAGGATGGGAGGCCAAGCCTAGATCAGCTAAAGTCCAATTACAGATTTTGGTTAGTCATTTTTGGTGGTTTTAGATATTCTTAATATAATGGATAAGATTTCAAATCCATTGCAACATTGTATGTACATATAATCATAGAATTGACAATTAATCCAAAGAGGGCCTAACCATTGAAGTAGCTCCAACGCGATGTAGCCCAGTAGGGGTGAAATCCTTTATTAGCTTTCTGTTATGAGTTGTTATGTTTTATTTTTCTACATTTTACTTGTTTTATATGTGTTTTAAACAACTAATTAACCTCATAAATTTCTCACAAAAGAAACTCAATTCTTGACACATAATTCCTAACATTTTGGATAATTTGAGACGATCCTAAACACATTTTTAATACTAATGAGGGAGCCTGCATAACATTAACAAGTTTACACAACATTCATATCATCCACTATTCTCAACCTTATCACAACCATCATTCATGAAAAATTTTTAAGGATTACATGCCTAAAGAATTTAAGAAAGCTAAGCCACCGAAATTTTATGGAGATATCAAGAAGGAAGAGGATATAAAATCTTTTTTGTTTGGTATGAAGAAGTTTTTTAGAATACATGAGTATTCTAAAAAAAATGAAAGAAAAAGTCTCCACCTATAGCATGAAGGGAAAATTCGATATATGGTGGGAACATATGAAGAATTTTGGAGGCAATGTTGAGAAAGGATTCACATGGGGTGAGTTTGAAAGGCTCTTCACAAAAAAATAGTTTTCTAAATTCTATTATGATGGAAGGGAAAAATAGTTTTATGAACTCAAGACTCGTCAGTTAATTACTGATGAATATGTCACCATGTTATTAGAACTATTGAGGTAGGTGTCATATCTCGAGGAGGAAAGAGATAAAATTTAGATCTTCATCAGTAGATTGCCTATGGGATTCAGAGATAAAATCGAATTGCTATAACATAAAATGTTTAAAGATTATATCAAGAGGCTAGAAAATTGCTACGAGAAAGAAAATCATAGGCCACAAATCAAAAGCAATTGTCAGGAAAATAAAAAATCTGGACACAAGAAGAGATGGCCCAAGAAAATCTTATGGAAGAGAGAAGGTGAGCACCCAACTCATTCAAGGTAGTCGTAGAAGAAAGATAATTTCATTGTTAATAGAAATGTACAACATCCAACATTAGCAAAACCTATGTTTGAAGATCAAGAACTACTCAAATGTTCGACTCATGGTGAGAACCAGAGAACAAAGGACTACCCAAACCAAGATTTACAGTTCTCAAGAGGCTTCCGCAGTGGGTAAGGTAGCTTGGTGTATGCCTATAATTTATGTAATAGTGGAAAAATTATAGGCATATCACCAAGCATCCATCCTTGACATGGAAAGTAAGATGCATGACCAAGTTATTTCCATTTTAATTAATCTAGATTCTAATTATAGTTATGTCAGACTAGAGTTTGTGGAAAAATGCAATCTAGGGAGGGAATTACAAGAGAACCATGGCTAATTCAACTAGAAACTATGACAAAAAGGAGGATAAACTATTGGATAAGAGCCTCTGCATTTGAGATTAGTGACATTCCCATAACAACACGAATTTATTTCTATACAGTGTGTATGGCATATTGTTGGTCATAGACTAGTTGTACTAGCATAGAACAAAGGTAGATTATTTTATAAAGGAAATGAAATTCTTATATGAACAAGGAGAAGCAAGGTTATGTAGGAAAAAAATAAGGCTACCTCAATAAGACTAATTATGGCCATGCAAACCAAATGCGACAGTAGAAAATGATGCATGTTTTTGCGGTGTAATTTTCTAAGGACAAGAAAGCTGACAGTGAAATAGAAGACATAACACCCTCCCCCAACATTTATGCAAGATAACTAGTCCACTGGGGTAAACATGTGAGAAATATTTACTATGTTATGATTGAAATCGCCATGTACAATTAAGGAGGTGGAATTGACATGAAAATATCACTCAGACCTTCCTTGGGAGCTATAGAACCTTCAAAATCCAACCAACCCCTTCAGGTGTCTAACCCATGACAAAAATTGATTTTTGACTTACCTAGAGCCTCATTTCCTCCCATGAAAGGGAATGCATACAACTTGAACCATCCAATCACTCCCAAAGAAACGAATCCATGCAACTGTGGCCTTTTTTCAGGTAGTTCAGTGCCAATGACCCCTGATTTTTTGCCACTTTTTCAAGGTAAGGGCATAGGCCACTGCCCAAAACTTCATGAAACTTCTAGAAATGTTAAATATGATTAAAAAAAGGTTAACAATGGAAAAAAATTAATAAGTATGATATGATCTCTATTATCCATGACAAGAATTTTGTTAAACATATCATAAATAGGTTATCTACTGGTCACAACAAAAAATCTAAGCACACGGATCTCATAATTATCTGAGAATCTTCAAAGAGGACTGATATATTTCCATAATAGTTCCATTTTTATGTATTATGTCATTCATTCATTAACACTTCACATAATAACCAAAAAATGATGAGATCCATACATCATAACTACATAAAACATTCTTATAACTAGCAAATACCTAGAGATATATCAATGAAAAACAACCATTAAAGTCACATAATGGCAAGTACATTTACTCATAAAATACAAAAGGAAAAGGAACTCTTATTAAATTTAAAATCTAACCAAGTCATGGACTTCCACATACCACCCGGCCAGAGACATGGCTCAACCAAATCACTCTTCCAGCCAATCACCCCTGTGCCATATTCCAGGTGTGAATATGTGATCTCATGAATCAAATTAAAAAAAAAAAAGAAACCAATAATTCTAGAGGCCAAACCTCCTCAACCCTCAACCAGTGATTCCACCTCACAGATGCACATCAATAACCATCACCAGCTCGATCTCTTCCTAATTTTTCAAGGGCTCAAGAGCATTTGTATTATCCAAGGCTTCATGGACTAGGAACTCAACCTAGAATTACCACAGGGCTCCAGATAATTTATCCGAGGGATTCTAAAACTAGTAACTTAACCCACTAAGGGATCTAGATTATTTTTCCATCCAAGTCTTCGAGGACTAGTAACTCAACCCCAGTTGTTACAATGATTTGAGAGTTTTTTTCCAATGAAGTCTCTAGGAACAAGTAACTCAACCCACAACCATAAGGAACATGAAAAGCGATCATAAAGCAAGAGGAAAGAAACCCACAAAACCATGGCTATCCAATAAATTAAAATTTTAGGGAAAACCACTATCAATCAAGGAATTCCCCCATGCTAATGACAAATCATAACCAAGAAACCACATGCATATGCCATGCATGCGAAAACTAACAAGGAAAACATACATGCAACTCGGTACCTGCAAGAAAAACCCATTGTAGTTGTTGATCCTGATGTCCTCTTGTTCTTTTCTTCTCTTCCATTTACTTATTGCTCCAAATCCCAAGCATAGCACACTACTCCAAGAGTGCTCTAGGAAAACTCTAAGTGTCCAAGAGTATAAGAGAGAGAGAGTAGAAAATGAGAGATCAAAAAATGAACTAACAAAAAGCTACAAACTGATCCTCGAATTTTCTTTTTATTAGTGATGCCTCTATTTTCTTTATTTTCCATTATTTATCCTTTGTTTTCATCCTCGCATCCAACATATGACTTTTCTCCTCAATTTTCTCCTATTTTGCAATATTTTCATAAATAAGATGCCAATAAATGTCTCATGCATTTCCAAAGCCTTTTCCATTTCGTTTTCCAATTCCATATCCATTAGTTAATCACAAGTGATCCCTGTCACTATGATATTTCCGAACATTTAGCTTGGAATACGTGTCCCATGACCTTGGTTATTATTTTTCCTATATTAACTTTATAACACAGATTTTAACCGGGGTTGTTACAAAACCCTCCCCCTTGGGGGAACATCCTCCTCGGTGTTCAATGACACCTACAACCAAAAAGGTTGTTCAAAAGAAAAACATACTTCCCATCGTGATTTATAAATTGACTTGTTGTATTATTTACAATGATAATCCAGCTAAGCAACAAACCAACATGAGAAACATAACAACATGACCATAATGAAATCATATCTATATTTTTTATTGGACATCTATAACACAATTCATGGAGATATTCACATCCATATACATATATACGCATATACCAAAACATCACACAAAAAATATGCCAAAAACATTCACTCAACTAGCCAATAGAGAAGGATGCATAGCCTGCATGTAATTAGCCATCACCCTTGTAGCTTCATCAGGCCCAAAATGCTTCCAATGCATTGTACCCTACTTGATTGCTCAGTTCTAGACAATGAGCATCTTT
Source organism: Pinus taeda (assembly GCA_000404065.3). NCBI lineage: Eukaryota > Viridiplantae > Streptophyta > Pinopsida > Pinales > Pinaceae > Pinus > Pinus taeda. The sequence goes on from APFE031486644.1 coordinate 43,737, forward strand.
TTATACAAAATACACTAAGTTTCTAGTTGGAATTCTCCTTCTAGTTGCACCTATAATACAGACTATCCAATCACTTGATCAACAACATTAACATACTTCTTAAGCAAAGACACATGGAAAACATCATGGACTTTCACTGTCAGAGGAAGTGAAAGTCGATAGCCTACATGTCCAATCCTCTCAAGAATATTGAAAAGTCCACAAAAGTGAGCTACCAACTTGCCACATGATCCAATCCTCAAGGAGCTCTTCATGGGATTCATGTGCAAGTGAAAACTATTCCCAAAAATGAAACTCCTTAAACATCATGTTTTGATCTATATAATTTTTTTTTTTGTCTTATGTTGCCTTCAAATTCTTCTTGATTACTTGCATTTCTTGTTCCATCTCTACAAACATGTCCAGTCTTATGAACGATATGCTAACTTGATCACTCTAACTAATGAAAGTATTACAACTCTGGCCATATAGTGCCTCCAATGGACTCGTGCTAAGTGACTCCTAATACCCATTATTGTATGCAAAATCAATGAGTGGAAGATATTCTTCCCACCTCCTCTGTTGATGCATCACATACATCCTCAACATGTCCTCCAAAATCCTATTGATCCTCTCTATCTATCTATATGTTTGTAGATGATAAGATATACAAAATTCCAACTCTCTACCCAAACTTGCAAACAACTCTTTCAAGAATCTAGGAGTGAAATTGGCATTCCTATTTGACACATTGTTCTTTGGAGCACCATGCAACCTCACTATCTCTCTAATCAAGACATGTGATACATCATTAGCTGAATAAGTATTCACTAGAATGAAGTGACTTATCCTTTTCAACCTATCAACCATGACCATGATGGAATCATGCATCTAGATGTCTTCTGAAAACCTGTAAGAAAATCCATGGAAATGAACTCATATTTACACTCTGGGATTATAATTGACTGTAGCAATCCACCTAGATGCTTACAATTTTCTTTTATCTGTTGAAAAACCAAGCATCTAGCTACAAACTCAGCCACTTTCTTCTTCATATTCAACCAATAGTAGAACTTCTTCACCATTGTCAATGTCTTCTAGTATCTTGGGTGTCATAAATACATTTTCGCATGCAGTTCTCACAAAATAGCCTTCTTGAGCTCACTGTCATTTGTCACATAGATCTTGTCCCTAAATCTGACCAAACCATTTGTTGTCAGACATTAGTCCACATCCTAATCACCAGTACCCTCTTGTAACCTGTGCCTAAGCTCCATGAACCTACCATCCTAGTATCCTACCTGCAATATCCAATGTGGATCCAATGTTGTAAATCTATCAACTAGGAGCTCATAGTTGTTATGTGATTTACATGTACTCTCCTAATAAGAGCATATGCAACCTTGTTATCTTTCCCCTTGGTGTACATGATCTCTAAGTTGAACTCACAAATAATGGCCAACCATCTAGCTTACCCAGTATTCAAGTTCTCTTGGTCAAATAGATACCTCAATCCACTTTGATCACTCATCAAGATGAACCACTTGCCAAGAACATAGTTTCTCTACATATTCAAAGCATGGATGATCATTGCCAATTGAATATCAGGTGTTGGATAATTTTGATCGTGCTCATTTGGTTTCCTTGATTCATAGCATACTACATGTCCTTCTTACATAAGGACTCCACCAAGTCCTCTCTTGCAAGCACCTCTACATACCAAAAAATATTTGTCTGGATCTACAGTCTTTAAAACTCGAGAATTTGATAAAAAAATGATTTAACTACTCGAAAATGACTGCACATTCCTATGCGCATTCAAATTTCTTACTTTTCCTTTGTAATGACGTGATGGGATATCAAATTTGCAGGAATCTCCTAATGAACCTCCTGTAATAACCTGTTAATCCCATGAATGATCTTACCTCAGCCACATTCCTAGGAGACTCCCACTCCATGAAAACCCTTATCTATTCTAGATCCAGTACTATGCCTTCGTTAGAAATAGCATGTCCCATGTAATGTACACGTGTCTAGAAGAAGCTGCATTTCCCCAACTTAGCATACAACTAATGCTCTCTCGGCAATCTCAACAATGTTGCTAAATGTTCAGTATGTTCTTCCTCATTCTTAGAATATACCAATATATCATCAATGAATACAATAACAAACTTCTGCTGATAAGGACGAAATCCATTATTCATCAAGAATATAAAAGTAGTTGGATTATTAGTCAAAACAACTGGAACTACAACAAACTCATAATTTCGTACTTGGTTCTGAAATAACTCTTGTCGATGTCATCTTACTTAATGCATAAATGATGGTATCCTAATCTCAAATCAATCTTTGAGAACAATTTTTCTCCCATCAAGTCATCAAGAAAATCGTCAAACCTTAGCAACAAATACTTATTCTTGATGGTCACTTTGTTCAATTCCTTGTAATCAATGCATAACCTGAGAGTACCATCCTTATTCTTCATAAAAAACAATTGTGCACGCCAAGGCAACATACTAGGCCTAATGTATCCTTTTTTTCCTTCAACTATAATTTCAATTCTATTAACTTTGGTGTGGTCATCCTATATGGTTCCATTTATGTTGGTGGTGCCCTTGGTACCAACTCAATAGAAAATTCCACTTCCATATGAGGCAAAAAATCTAAAATCTCTGTCGAGAACACATCTTAAAAATGTTGTAAAACTGAATATCTCCTCGAGACATCCAAATCCTCAACTTCCTTACCTTTGTCAATAGAAATATGCACAGTAGATAACACACACCTTTTTCTCCGACTATGCCTGGCTGTTATGAAACCAACTCACAAAAAGATAGAAAAGAGAGATCAACGCGTTAGAATTCAGCCTCTTTGAGGGAGCAACCTCCTTTACATTACACAAATGAGCAATTCTTCGATGATTCAAATGACAAAACCTCCTTTCTATATATAGGAGTCTAAGGAGTCACAATATAACCCAACTGACCTAACAATGGTAATATAAAGCCACAAAAATAACAATAGAGGGATTCTATGGGACACAGTAATAGGAATATGGTGACAATACGGGCACAACAATATTAATAAGGGATACAACTACAATACTAATGGGGTAATCACTTTATTATATGGACCTAACATGCCCCTCTCCTTCAAAAAAGTGGTGTCCTCAATGCTTGAGTAGATCTAAATGCTTTTGTGTAAAATTCTCATCCTCCCATGTGAAATCTTCAGCAGATAAGTTCTTCCACTTGATGAGATACTCTGAAATTGATCGATTGCATAGCTATCGAGTTCTTGTTTCTGTGACTACTTCTGGTTCTAATATAATTTTTCCTTCCTCGTCAAGTTCTGGAAATATTGCCTGAACTGGGAGCTTCTCGCCTATAACCTTATTTAAACATGAAACATGGAAAATTGGGTGCACTCGAGACGCTACAGGAAGGTCCAATTTGTATGCCATAGTACCAATCTTTTGCAACACCTTGTACGGACCATAATACTTTGGTGACAATTTATTATCCTTCTTAGCTTTCTTTAGGGACATTTGTTTATATGGTTGTAGTCGTAGGAATACCCAATCACCTACATCAAAACTTCTTTCGCTGCAATGTTGATCTTCCTGTTGTTTCATTCTATTTTGTGCCAACACGAGGTTATCCTTTAAGAGTTGGAGCAATTGTTTTTGATGTTCGATGTGATGTTCCACTGCTTGAACCTTAGATTTTTCTCTTAAATATGATGTGATGGATCGTGTCCGATATCTACAAAGTGCCATAAATGGGGTAATTTTTGTTGTTGTATGGAAGGAAGTGTTATACCACCATTTAGCCAGAGGCAACCATTTGACCCATTGTGTCTGTTTATCAGATACAAAGCAATGAAGATATCCTTCCAAACATTTGTTTACTATCTCAGTTTGCCCATCAGATTGAAGATGATAAGATGAGCTATGAGCTAACTGAGTACCAAGACAAGAAAATAATTATGTCCAAAAATTTCCAGTGAAAATGGGATCTCTGTCACTTACAATAATCTTTGGGTTTCCATGTAGCTTTTGAATTGTTTCCATAAATGCACTAGAAACTGTACTGGCTTGAAATGGATGTGATAATGCACAAAAGTGTGCATACTTGGTAAGTCTGTCAACTACCACCATGATGACACTCTTTCCCTCAGACTTGGGTAAACCTGTGATAAAATCCATTGAAACCTCCTCCCAACATTGGCTTGGAATGGATAAAGGTTGTAATAGACCCAGGGGCTTAATTGTTTCAACTTTATTTTGTTGGAAAACCAAACATTCTGCCACAAATTTTTCGAATATCTGATTTAAGGCCATCACAAAAGAAATTCCTTCTTAACCCTGTGGTAAGTTTTTAAAAATCCTGAGTGCCCTCCCAAGGGAGAAGTGTGCAATTCCATAAGAATCTTTTGTTTGAGTTGCGAATTCCTACAGAGGTGTAAGCGATCTTTGTACCATAACGAATCATTTTGCCAGCTAAATGTATCAAATTTACTGGAATATTGTTGTATCTTTTGAATAAGTGCCCACACTTTTTCATCATTCTCCCTTTCCTCCCTTGCATTGCTTATCCAATCTGGTTGGATAATAAAAATGGCGCACAATAATGCTTCCACATCCTCATCCTTTCTTGAGAGTGGATCTACCACCACATTTTGCTTCCCTTTTTTGTAGATGATTTCAAATTCATAACCCAACATCTGTGTGACCCACTTTTGTTGCTCTTCAGATGATAATCTTTGTTCTAAAAAGTATTTAAGGCTATCATGATCCATTTTTACCTTTATGTGCCTTCCCATTAGCTAGGGTCACCATTTCTTAAGTGCATGTAGTATTGCCAACATTTCCTTCTCATAAATAGCTTTGTGTAAAAACTTTCCCTTGATTGGATGACTTTCAAAAGGAATGGTTCTTTCATCTTGCATTAAAACGGCACCAATTCAATTTCCTGAAGCATCACATTCCATAGTAAAGGTTTTTGTGAAGTCCGGTGTAGCTAAGACTGATGCTTGGCATATTGCCTCTTTAAGATGTTCGAAGGCCTGTGTTGCTTCTGGATTCCATGAAAATGCATCTTTCTTCAATAATGTTGTTAGAGGTGCTGCTATTCTCCCATACTTCTTAACAAACTTGCAATAATACCCTGTCAACCCGAGAAATCCTCGCAGATGCTCTATGGATGTGAGGATTTTTCATTCCTTAATGGCTTTAATTTTTCTAGGGCCTACCTTAACTCATTCATGAGATACAATATGACCCAGATATTCCACCTCTTGTACTCAAAAGAAACATTTGGATCTTTTTGCATATAATTGTTTCTCCTCTAATAGTTGTAGCACCGTGTCAACATGTTCAACATGATCCTTCCAAGAATTGTTGTAGATTAGTATATCATCAAAAAATACTCACACAAATTTTCTAAGGAAGTGTTTGAAAATGGAATTCAACAAACCTTGAAATGTAGAAGGTGCATTGGTAAGGCCAAAAGGCATGACCAAAAATTCATAATGACCCTCATGAGTTCTAAATGTTGTTTTTGGAATTTCTTCAATCATCATTTTGATTTGATGATATCCTAAATGAAGGTCCAACTTGGTGAAGTAAATTGATCCATGCAATTCATCCAGTAATTTGTCCGTGACAGGAATGGGAAACTTATTTTTAATAGTGAGCTTGTCAAGCTCCCTATAATCCAGACACATGTGCCATGATCCATCCTTCTTCTACAACAATACTACTGGAGCAGAGAAAGAACTTTGACTAGGTTGAATTATACCAGCCTCTAGCATAATTGGATTCTCCAAGGAAGAGTTATGCACAATCTCACAATATGATCTGATTATAGACCTTTCCAGAAGAGTGAACTGTATGGAGTGCCACGTGTCACTGTTTCAACCTTTGGCTCTAAAAAATATATACAAGAAACTATAGTTTGTCCTCTTTCTTTTCCTTCTCACAAGATTTGAATCCTATGCTCAGAGAAAAAGTTATCACTGTTTTCCCCAGGTCAACTGTTTGGAATGTAATTTTGGAGTCTGCAAAAAGACCAACTTTCTCATATCATATCTCCGTAAATATAGTGCAAAAAGCTCTAAAATTCGAACCCGAGGTTCAGTGCGATTTCTTCTCAAATGGGTTTTTTTTGTTGCTTCTGAAATGTCGCAGAAAAAAGTTATAGTGAAAATGCCACGATGACCCTTCTGGAGCAGCAAAACCATAGAATCCAAAGCTCTGATACCAAATGTTACGAAACGAGCTCACAAAAAGATAGAAAAGAGAGATCAATGCCTTAGAATTCAGCCTCTTTGAGGGGGAAACCTCCTTTACATTACACAAATGAACAATTCTTGGATGATTCAAATGACAAAACCTCCTTTCTATATATAGGAGTCTAAGGAGTCACAATATAACCCAGCCGACCTAACAATAATAATATAAAGCCACAAAAGTAACAATAGAGGGATTCTATGGGGCATAGTAATAAGAATATGGTGATAATAGGGGCACAATAATATTAATAAGGGATACAACTACAATAGTAATGGGGCAATCACTATTATTATAGGGACCTAACACTTGCCTGCATGGTTGTCACCATCCTAACTAATGTTTCCTTATTCTTACCCTACAATATTCTTTTCCTCATTGTCATCCAAGCACTCAATGGACTCGCCCTAAGAATCCTCTCAATTCCTATGAAGATATAGCCAATCCATACCAAAAATCATATTATATGATCCCAATGAAAGTACATTCATGTGTGTCGATGTAGGAGTACCATTTAACTTAAAAGCACAAGCTCTTACCCATTGATGAACTCTCTTCTTAGTACATATAGACAACTTCACTAACTAAGAAACTACATGAACTTATTTATCCAAACCACACTTATCCACCAAGTTAGTACTAACATAACTTTAATTAGATCTAGGGTCCATCAAAATAGAAATAACTTGATCACAAATATTATCATCGAGATCGATAATAGATGCTTGGTGATCTACCCACCTATTATCCACCGCTGCATAAATTTGAGGAATACTTTGTCCAACATCCCCCACTATTTTTGCCTCCTAAGAACTATAGATATTCAATATACCATCTTGATACTGTGGAAAATCGCTCATGCGATGATCTTTTCCAAATGTCCAACAATGTAAAGGCTTCCAAATATCACCCTTGTTCTGCTCCTCAGACTGATATTCTTTTCCCCAATCATATGCATTGAACTTCTTAGGTGGCACTACATTCTATTTTTTACCTATGTCATGAGGTTTTGTTCACTTCTTATCCCATTTTCCTTTATTCTTCTCATTACCTTCCCAATACTACTTAATTTCAGATCTGCACTTTTTTGTGGCTTCCTCCAATGATCTAGGCTCATCAAACTCAATTCTGTCTTTGGATGCTACCAGAAACCCACTGATGAATCTTTGAATCTTCACTTTCTCCTTGAGATAAGGCACATACCTAAATAACCAAAAAACACTACTAGTGTATTGTTGCTCCATCATAGATGCCATCTTCAACTCATAAAACTCATTTCTCCTATCATCATAGTATCTCTCGAATAGATACTTCTTCCTAAAAAGTATCTCGAAGTCAATCCAAGTCAACTCCTCTTCATGAATACCTCTGACATTCTTCAGATATTCCCACCAGATATCTTCTTTACCTTTAATATTGAACGTAGCTATTATGGCCTTCATCTTTTCTGAGTAATTATGTAATTTGAATAACTTATTCATCACAAGAAACCATGCTTCGGGATCATGTGACTTCTTAATTTTCTCATCAAATGTAGGTGGCTTGGATTTCTAGAACTTATCTAAAAAATATCCCGTATCACTTCTCTTGTAAGGATGATAACGATGATGACTATGATACCTATCTAAACTAGAACTAGAGTACAGTCCATGTCCACTGTCTCATCAATCTAGTATAGCTAAGAATTTATCATCTCTAACCATGTCATCTCTATCCAAACCATGCCCACCATGTGACCTATTACCATATATTCCATTAGTCCTATCCTCCTTTCCATGACTGATTCTAAGTGGTCGCTATCCCTAAAAGTCTAAAAAACTATGGAAAATCACCACATTGACTTTTGTTTGTTTCTCCTCTGCCCTAGAAAGTATCTCTTATGATTGAATGATTTAGTCATTAAATTCTTCGCAACTCCTTATTTTTTGAAGAATCTTCGGCGAAAATCACCTAGAAAACTTATGTCGATGCGTTTCAAACCATCCAATGTGGTTCATCGTCAGGACAAGTTGAAAGAGCAGATCTCATTTAGCACATTATATAGAGAGGGTAGAGAATCCATGACTCAACGGCTAAAAGAATAACAGCTAGAAATGGCATGATAACGGCTAGTTTGACCAAGATAAAAGGAAAATTAATAATAATATTATTATTATTATTATCAATAATAATTTTTTCTTTTAAAATTAATAATAAGTAAATAAAAAATTAATAATTTCAAATATGTTGAAAAAATTAAAATGAATTAAATTAAAAATGAAATTTTAATAGTTAATCATAAACGTCAAACATATTATAATTATTATTAATAATATTTTCTTTTAAATTAAAATTAATAATAAGTAAATCAAACAATAAATAATTTTTTTATTGAAAAAATAAATGAATTAAATAAAATTATACATAATAACTCTAAAAAAATAAATTTAATGTAGTTATTTTATGTCAAACATAGAGTAATAAATGTTCGTAATAAAAAAAAAAGGAAGAAAAGAAAAATATTACAATAATAACAATTAATTTAAGGAACCAAAAGTATAATAGTTTTATATTAAAAAATTAGATTCATTTTAAAATTTATTTTTATGAATTAAAATAAAATTAATAGGCAAAGAACTACACAAAAATTAATAAATAAGATACATAATTATAAAAAAACAAAATATTATTAAGAAACCATAATAGTTTAAATTAATTTAATAATATGAAATTAATATTACGTGTGAAAAAAAAAAAAAAAAAATTATAATTAAAAATTTAAAAAACACAAAGTTTTTAAAATAAAATAAATAAATATAATAGATTAAAATAATAATATAATATAATGGTGAAACATTAGACAAATATAAAATAAATAGAAAAAGTATTTATAAAAATAAATAAAATAATATAATAAATAATAATAATAATATAATATATATTATTATATATATTATATATATATATATATATATATTAATTATCTATATATATATATAACAATAATAATGAATAAATATATAGAAAACACAAACTTAATAGAAAACAAAAATTAAGGGAGAGAAACAAGGCAGACAACTAGGAGGAGAGGGTTGGGATCCAACAACTACTAATCTTCCAGCCATCCTCTCTATTCAGATTGATCGGCCTTTTTTCAATTTCAAGGGCTTCCCTAAATTTCCGGTGATGGAATTGAGACACTCTAGCAATCGCACTAGCCTCCTCAATGCAAACATGATGATTGGTTTTCTCTACATGTTCTGGTAATGCAGAAGATTTAGTTCTCATATGATTTAGGTCAGCCACATGATCACTAATCCTTTGATTAATGGAGCAACCAGTCTCACCAATATAGGGGGTTCGACAAGAATAAGGAATAATATAAACCCCTTTCATGTCTTTGGGGTCGATGGGATCCTTTACAGATCTTAGGGATTTACGAATGGTGTTAAGAGGTCTAAACGTTGTGGGAATATTATGCTTCATAAGAACCCTTGCAATCTTATCTGTGGTCCCTTGAACATATGGAAGATGGACACCAGGAATTCGCTCTTTAGGCTCCTTCTTGGTAAATGAATTCTTAGCTGCTTTGAGGAAAGCCTTATGTCCCAAGTGTCTATTATACCATTCTCGACAAAGACATTAAGGAGATGGGATTTTTCCTCATCGAAGCTATTTTTGTCAGAGATCCTTAAGGCACAAGTTGCAAGGGTGTTGAGAACCCCCAACTTCTGGGCCGGGAAATGATGGGAATTACCATGAAGATACTGCTCCGTATGAGTTTTCTTGTGAAACACTCGGTGGGAGAGGGAACCATCCTCATTCATAGAGATAAGAATATCAAGGAAAGGGAGGCAACCATCGACTTCTTGTTCCTTAGTGAACTTAATAGCTGAGGATTGACTATTGAGATGATTGAAGAAGAGATCTCACTCCTCTTGGCCATGAGGCCAGATGACATCCGTGTCGTCTACATACCTTTTCCAGAGCTTGGGTAGGAGAGTTCTTTGAGCAAACTTGTGGGGTTGCCATGGGCTCACCCCTATCGCCTATTGTGGCTAATCTTTTTATGGAGGATTTTGAATATAAGACTCTGAACTCAGCCCATCTCCTACCCAAGCTCTGGAAAAGATATGTAGATGACACGAATGTCATTTGGCCTCATGGCCAAGAGGAGTTAGATCTCTTCTTCAATCATCTCAATAGTCAATCCTCAGCTATTAAGTTCACTAAGGAACAAGAAGTCGATGGTTGCCTCCCTTTCCTTGATATTCTTATCTTTAAAAATGAGGATGGTTCCCTCTCCCACTGAGTGTTTCGCAAGAAAACTCATACAGAGCAGTATCTTCATGCTAGTTCCCATCATTTCCCGGCCCAGAAGTTGGGGGTTCTCAACACCCTTGCAACTTGTGCCTTAAGGATCTCTGACAAAAATAGCTTCGATGAGGAAAAATCCCATCTCCTTAATGTCTTTGTCGAGAAAGGTTATAGTAGACACATGGGACATAAGGCTTTCCTCAAAGCAGCTAAGAATTCGTTTACCAAGAAGGAGCATAAAGAGCGAATTCTTGGTGTCCATCTTCTGTATTTTCAAGGGACCACAGATAAGATTGCGAGGGTTCTTAAGAAGCATAATATTCCCACAACGTTTAGACCTCTTAACACCATTCGTAAATCTGTAAGATCTGTAAAGGATCCCATCGACCCCAAATACATGAAAGGGGTTTATATTATTCCTTGTTCTTGTGGAACCCCCTATATTGGTGAGACTGGTCGCTCCATTAATCAAAGGATTAGTGAGCACGTGGCTGACCTAAAGCATATGAGAACTAAATCTTCTGCGTTAGCAGAACATGTAGAGAAAACCAATCATCATGTCTGCATAGAGGAGGCTAGTGTGATTGCTAGAGTGTCTCAATTCCATCACCGAAAATTTAGGAAGCCCTTGAAATTGAAAAAAGGTCGATCAATCTGAATAGAGAGGATGGCTGGAAGATTAGTAGTTGCTGGATCCCAGCCCTCTCCTCCTAGTTGTCTGCCTTGTTTCTCTCCCTTAATTTTTGTTTTCTATTAAGTTTGTGTTTTCTATCTATTTATTCATTATTACTTAATTATAATATATAATATATTATATATATATATAATCATTTTATATAATTTTTATATTTAATTCATTTTAATTTTTTCCAACAATATTTGAAATAATTTATTTGTTTGATTTACTTATTATTAATTTTAATTTTAAAAGAAAAAAAAATTATTATTGATAATAATTAATAATAATAATAATAATATTATTAACATCCTTTTATCTTGGTCAAACTAGCCGTTATCATGTCATTTCTAGCTGTTATTTTTTTAGCCGTTGAGTCATGGATTCTCTGCCCTCTCTATATAATGTGCTAAATGAGATCTGCTCTTTCAACTTGTCCTGACGATGAACCACACTGGATGGTTCGAAACGCGTCGACATAAGTTTTTCTATGTGATTTTCGCCAAAGATTCTTCAAAAAATTGATATGGATCACAGAAGTATCAGTTCAATAACTCCTTATTTCTTCCTTCAAACTTCTCAAAGTGTTTGTTATGTCAGGAGAATATCCCTCACGATGCTAGTTATTTGATCTATAGGGAGAATCATGTCAGTTGTATTCTACCATATTGCTAGTCATCTTTGACCTTCTCTTCCTACAAGGTACATCATGTTAACTAAACCAAATCATAAACAAACCAATGTACATCATTCAAGTTCAAGGGAGGATATCTCATCTGCAAGATCAACTAGATTAGAGCAATACATGCATAATCATAATCATCACAATATATAAACATAATCTCAATCATCACCAAGTTACCATGCATGATGCCACAACTACATACAAACTAGGAACAATGCATTCATAAAAACATATATACAACACACATGAAAACACAATGCATATAAACACTAACATGCATTAATCGCAAACACATTCTGACAACAACACAATTGAATTTTGTATGAAATCAAAATGACAACCATGACCACCATCATTCATACACAACAACAACATGTATCACAACCACAAGGACACATATTCAACCAAAATGTACACATGAAAACACATTCATCCAAGGATAATATAAACAAGGCATCACATAGGGAGAACAAAACCATGCTCTGGTACTAGTCTGTAAATCCCTCCCCCAACATTTACCCAAGCTAACCATTCCATTGGGGTAAACATCTGACAAAGAGTTCCTATGATATGATTTAACTCCCCATGTATAGCTAAGCAAGTGGAATTGACATGACAAGACCAAAATGACCTTCCTCAAAAGCTACAAAACCTTTAGGAGCCAACCAACCCCTTCAAGTGTCTATCCGCTGAGAGAACTTACTTTTTCAATGATCTAGACCCTCAATTTCTTGAATTACAAGGAATTCATGCGATTAGGATCCTCTAGTTGCTCCAACAACAATGAATCCATGTGACTGTGGCCTTTTGCAAGTAGTTTAGTGCTAGTAACCCCATATTTTATGCCACGTTTTTAGGGCTAGGGCTCAGTCCACTACTTAGAACTTCATGAAACTTCCATAAATGTTAAATGATATTGAAACAAGGTTACTAATGTGAACACTTGAAGAAGGACTTGATCTAGCCCCTACTAGCCATGACAAGAATTTCGTCAATCATATCATAAAGAGGTAATCTACTCGTCACAACGATAGATCTAATGATATGGATCTCATACTTATCTAAGAATCATAAAAGAGGACTCATATATTTTCATAATAGTTAAATTGTTATGTATTAGGTCATTCATTCATTAATATTTCACATACTCACCAAAAAATGGTGAGATCCATACATCATAAATATCATAAAACATACTTATAACCAAAAAATAACCAAAGATATGTCAATGAGGAAGCAACCATTAAATTCACATAATGGCAAGCACATTTACTCATAAAATATGAAAGGAAAAGGAGATATTATTAAGATATGAAAAATATAACCAAGTTAGGGACTTCCATGTACCACCCGACCATAGAATAGGTTGAATCAAATTTGGCTTTCATTCGATCACCACCAGACCATATTTGAGGCATATTTCATGAAACAAATCAAGAAAAACCAAACCAGGGCTTCCAAAGGTGAAACATCCTCAACTCTAAACCAATGATTCAACCTCATGATCATACATCAATAACCATCACCAGATCGGTCTCTACCCAAGTTATCTAGGGCTCTAGAGCATTTGTTCCAATCAAGGCGTACATAACTAGTAACTCAACCCAAAAAATGTTGCATGTCTCTAGAGTTTTTGTCCAAGCAGGGCTTTTAGGACTAGTTACTCAACCCACCTAGGGCTCTAGATAAATTTTCCAACCAAGGCTTCAAGGAATAGTAACTCAACCATAGTTCTTACAAGGCTTCTAGAGCATTTGTCCAACCAAGGCTCTAGGAACTAGTAACTCAACTCACATGCACAAGGAACATGAGAACCAACCAGAAAACAAGAGGAAATAAATCCACAATGCCATGTATATCCAGGAAATGGAAAGGCTAGGAAAAACCACTTTCAACCCAGGCAATCCTCCATGCCAATGACAGATCATTACTAGGAAACCACATACTTGTGTCTTGCATGAAAAAATAGCAAGGAAATCGTACATGAAAATTTGTACCCACAAGGAAAACCCTTTGTATCTACTGATCACAATTTCCTCATGCACTTTCCTTCTCTTCCTTTTTCTTCTTTCTCTAAATCCCAAGTATGCCACACTCCTCCAAGAGTTCTCCAACAAAACTCTAATTGTCCAATAGTATGAGAGAAAGAGAGTAGAAAATGAGAGCTCCAAAACTAAACTGATAAAAGCTACAAACTAATTCTCAGAAGCCTTTTTATAATGATGCTTCTGTTTTCTTCATTTTCTATTATTTTTCCTTCGTTTTCATCCTCACATGCAACATGTGACCTTTCACCTCATTTTTCTTATATTTCACATTATTTTCATAAATAAAATTACAACAAATGTCTCATCACTTTGAAAATCCTTTTTGATTTCCTTTTCCAAATTCCATAGCCATTAATTAATCAAAAGTGATCCCTATCACTATTTTTTTCCCAACATTCAACTTGGAATACATGTCCCATGACCTTCGTTATTAATTTTCCTTTATTAAATTTATTACATATATTTTGACTAGGGTTCTTACAAAACCCTCCCCCTTGGGGGAATATCATCCATGGTGTTCAATGACACCTAGAATGAATAATCTTGATGAAAGGAGAAAGATACTTCCCATGAAGATTTATAACATAGCTCATTTCAGTATTTACAATGATCATCCTTCTGAGAAGCAAACCAACATGAGAAACATAACAACGTGAAAAGCATAATTATGTTACATTCATACCGTGTATTGGATATTTATAACCTAGCTCATGGAAGTATTTACATCCATATACATATATACACATAGAGTAAAACATCCCACCAAAACGTATGTCAAAAACGTTCGCTCAACCAACAAATAGAGGACACATAGACCACATTTGATCAACCCTTTCCCATGTAACTTCATCCAGCCCAAAGTCTTTCCACTACATGCTAACCTGCTCAATTACTAAGTTCTAGAACATGAGCATATTGTTCTGCAAAATACATTGAGTTTCCTACTGGAATTATCCTTCTAGCTCCACCTGCAATATAGACCAATCAATCACACAATCAACCACTTTAACATACCTCTTAAACAATGACATATGAAAAAAATCATGGAATTTCACTGTCGGAGGTAGAACAAGTCAATAGGATACTAGTACAATCCTCTCAAGAATCTTGAAAGGTCTAAAAAGCTCAGGTGCCATCTTGGCACATGATCCAATTCTCAAGGAGCTTTTCTTGGGCTTGATGCGTAAGTACACATGTTCCCCAGCCTAAAATTCCTTAAACATCGTGTTCTGATTTGTATAATTTTTTTATCTATCGCATGCCACCTTCAGATTCTTCTTGAATACCTGCATTTCATGTTCCATCTCTTCCAACATGTCTTTTCCTATCAACAACCTATTAACTCGATCACTGCAACCGATGTGAGTATTACAACTCTTCCCATACATTGCCTCAAATGGATTGTTTCTCAGTGACCCCTGATACCCATTTTTGTAAGAAAAGTAAACCACTGGAAGATACTCTTCCCACATCCACTGTGGATGCATCACATACACCCTCAACATGTTCTATAAAATCCTATTTACCCTCTATGTCTTTCAATTTTTCTACAGATGATAACTTGAACCAATGATTCTATAAGAAAACTTACAAACAACTCTTTCCATAATCTACAAGTTAACTTGGAATACTTGACTAACACAATCTTCTTTGGAACGCCATGAAACCTCACTATCTCTTTGATGAAGACCTATGATACATCATTAGCTGAATAAGTAGACTTCACTAGAATGAAGTGACCTACCTTTTTCAACCTATCAAGCATAACCATGATGGAATCATGTTGTCTAGATGTCTTTGGAAAACCTATAACAAAATCCATGTAAATAACCTCCCACTTCCACTATGGAATCATAATAGACTGAAAATTTTATATGCTAAAAATCTAAGCATCTAGCTACAAAATCTTTGACTTTCTTTTTCATATTCAACCAATAGCATAACTTCTTCAACATTGTCAATATCTTTTGGTATACTCAATGTCATGAATATGATTTTACATGGCATTCTTGCAAGATAATCTTCTTGATCTCACTTTCATTCGACACATATATCTTGTCCCTAAATCTTACCAAACCTTCGGTTGTGAGATGATATTCCACATCCTAATCAACTGTACCCTCTTATAACCTGTGCCTAAGTTCAATGTACTTATCATCCTGCTATCCTTCCTACCATATCTGATCCAGTAAATATGTCTCATAGGAAATCATAACTACTATGTGATTTACATGTACTCTCCCACTGAGAGAATATGTAACGTTTTTATCTATCCCCTTGATGTACCTAATCGGAAGGTTGAACTCACTGATAATGCCAAACCATCTAGCTTTTCTAGCATTCAGGTTTGGTTGGTTAAATATATACCTCAATCCACTGTGATCAGTCATCAGTATGAACAACATGGTAAGAATATAGTGTCTCCACACCTTCAAATCTTGGATGATCACTACCAAATAAATATCATATGTCAGATAATTGTACTCGTGCTCATTTTAGCTTCCTTGATTCATAGCATACTACCTATCCTTCCCACATAAGGACTCCACCAACTCCTCACTTGCAATAATTTGTATATACCACAAACTTTTTACCTATATCTGGAATTTTTAAAACTTCTTGAAACTAACTGCAGATTCCTTTGTGCATTCAAATTTCCTAGTTTTCCATTGCAATGACATGATGGGATAGAAAATCCATAAGAATTTCCTAATGAGCCTCTTTTAATAAATTTCTAATCCCATGAGTAATCTTACCTCATCCACAATATTAGGGGCTTCCCTCTCCATGACAACCCTTATCTTTTCTGGATCCAATGCTATGCTTTCTTTTGAAACAACATGTCCCATGTAATGTACCTTTGTCTGAAAGGAACTACATTTACTTAGCTTAGAATACAACTGATGCCCTCTCAGCAGTCTCAATATTGCTATTAAATGTTCCATGTGCTCTTCCTTACTCTTAGAATATACCAATATATCATCAATGAATACAATAACAAACCTGTTTAGATAAGGACACAATACATTATTCATCAAGAACATAAAAGTAGTTGGAGCATTAGTCAAACCAAATGGAACTACAAGAAAATCAATAATGCCCATACCTAGTCCTGAATGCAGCCTTGTACATGTATTCTTACTTAATGCATAAATGATTCTATCCTGATCTCAAAATGACATTTGAGAACACTTCTTCTACCCTCAACTGGTTAAATAAATCATCAATCCTCAGCAACAAATGCCTATTCTTGATAGTCACTTTGTTCAACTTCCTGTAATCAATGCATAACCTTAGAATACCATCCTTCTTCTTCACAAACAACACTGGTGCACCCCAAGGTGATATGCTTGGACTGATGTATGATTTGTCAATAATTTCCTTCAACTGAAACTTCAACTCTATTAACTTTGGTCTGCTTATCTTGTATGGTGCCTTTATCATTGGTTCTTCCTCTAGTACCAACTCAATAGAAAATCCCACTTCCCTGTGAGGAAGCAGCTCTTAAATCTCTATTGAGAACACATCCTAAAACTAATGTAAAAATAGGTACCTCTAAAGTCATCTACATCCTCAACTTCCTTACTTTTGTTAATAGAAATATGCATTGCAAATAAGGCACATCCTTTTTAGCAGCTACGCTTCCCCTGCATTGTTGTCACCATTCTAACTGATGTTTCCTTCTTCTTATCCTGTAAGATTATCTGTTCCGTGTTGTCATCCAAGCACTCAATGGCCTTATCATAAAAATCCACTTTAGTCCTCTGAAGATATATCCAATCCATACTAAAAATCATACTATATGATCCCAATGGAAGTACATTAAGATGTGTTGATGTAGGCATACAATTCAACTCAAATGAAAAAGCTTTGAACTCATGATGAACTCTCTTCTTAGTACCTAAGGCTAATTTCACTAAACAAGACTCTGCATGAACTTATTTACTCAAAACACACTTATCAACCAGGTTTAACTATAATTAGGTCCATGGTCAATCAAAATATAATATACTTTATCAAAAATCTTAACATCCATCTCAATAATAGATGCTCGGTGATCTCCCTGCTTGTTATTTAGTAGTGAATAAATCTAAGGAATACTATATCCAACATCCCCCATTGTAAGTGCCTCCTGGTCATTGTAAATTTGTGGTATACCACCCTCATACTGTGGACAATCTCTTCATAGATGATATTTGCCACAATTCCAACACTATAAAGGCTTCCTACCATCACCGTTGTTCTTCTCCTTAGAACAAAATCCATGTCCTCTATTAGATGCATTAAACTTCTTACGAAGTTCTTCATTCTCTTTGTCAGCTTTGTCTTGAGGTCTTGTTCGATTCTTATCTCATTTTCCTTTATTCTTCTCGTTATCTTTCCAATCCTTCTTAGTTTCAGATTTTCACTTTCTCATGGCTTCCTGTGGTGATATATGCTCATCAAACTCAATCCTATCTTTGGTTGCTACTGAAAACCCACTGATGAATCATTGAATATTCGCTTTATCCTCCTTATGATAAGGAACATACCTGAATAACTCCAAAAATATGCTAGTGTACTCCTCGGCCATAGATGCAATCTTCAACTCATATAACGCCTTTGCCTTGTCATCAAAGTATCTCTCTATTAGATAATTCCTCCTGAAAGGTCTCTCGACCTCACTCCAAGTTAAATCCTCTTCATGAATACCTCTGACATTCTTTACATCTTCCCACTAGATATCTTCTTTATCTCTAATACTGAATGTAGTTATTTTGGCCTTCATGTTCTTTGAGTAATAATTTAATATGATGAACCTATTCATCCTAAGAAACCATGCTTCAGAATCCTGTGACTTCTTCATTAACCCGTCAAATGTAGGTGGCTTGTATTTCTTGAACTCATCTAAAAAATATCCCCTATCACTCCTCCTGTAGGGATGATAACGATGATGACCATCATACATGTTTGAACCAGAACTATAGTAGAGTCCATTTCTACTACCTCATCTATCTAGTGTATCTAAGAATTTCCCATCTATAACTGCTTTGTCTATATCCAACATGTGTCCACCATGTGACCTACTACCATATTCTCCATTAGTCCTGTACTCTTGTTCATGGCTAATTCTAAGTGGTCCTTGTCTCTACAAGTCTGACAAGCTCTGAAGAATCACCACATTCACTTCTACTCTCGTCTCCTGTGCCTTAGCATGTATCTCTTGTGTTTGAATGATTCGGTCATTATATTATTTGCAACTCCTCCTTTCTACCTTCAAACTTCTCAAAGTGTCTATTATGTAGGATGAATATCACTCACCATGTTGCTCATGTGATCTATAGGGAAAATCTTGTGAGTTGTAGTATACCATCTTTCAAGTCATCTTTGATATTCTCTTCTTGAAAGGTATATCATGTCAGCTAAACAAAATTATAAACAAACCAACGTACCACGATGTAGTTCAGGGGGGGATATCTCATCTGCAAGATCAACCAGATTAGCGAAATATAGTTATAATCATAATCATCACAATATATAGACATGATCTCAATCAACATCTAGTTACCACAGATGTTGCCACAACTACACACCAACAAGACAAAATGCATGCATAAAAACATGTGTACAACACCATGCATACACAATACATATAAACACAAGAATTCATTCATCACGAACACATTTCAACAACAACACCATTGAATTTTGCATGAAATCACAATGACAATCATGACCACCAGCATGCATACACAACAAGCTCATAGATCACAAGCATAAGGACACATATCCAATTGAGATGTAAATATGACAACAAATTCATCTTAAGAGAATAGAAACCAAAAATCACCCAAGGAGAATGGAACCATGCTCTGATACAACTCCGTAACACCATCCTCCAACATTTACCTCAAACTCATTCACTAAGTTAAGCATCTAACAAAAAGTTACTATGATATGCTTCAAATCCCCATGTATAGTTAAGGAAGTGGAATCGACAGGACAATACCAATATGACCTTCCTGAGAAGCTACAGAACCTCTAAGAGCCAAACAACCGCTTCAATTGTCCAAACCCTAAGAGAATTTTCTTTTTCACTGACCTAGAGCCTCAGTACCTCCAATAAAAATTAATTCATGTGACTGGGACCCTCTAGTAGCTCCCATAGGAAGGCATCCAACAAACCCAAATTTTGTGCCATGTTTTTAGGTCTAGGGCTCAAGCCACTTCCCATAAACATCCAGAAATGTTAAATAACATTAAAAAAAAGTTACTAATGCAAACATTTGAACAAGGAATTGATCTAACCCCTATTAGCCGTGACATGAATTTCATCAAACATATCAAAAAATGGTAATCTACAAGTCACAACAATAGATATGAGCTTATAGGTCTCATACTTATCTGAGAATCATCAAAGAGGACTAATATCTCCTCAAGATAGTTTCATTGTTATCTATGAGATGATTCATTCATTAAAACTTCACGTACTAACCAAAACATGAAGAGATCCATACATCATAATTGTTATAAACCATGCTTATAACTGGAAAGTAATTAGAGATATATCAAAAAGGAAGCAACCATTAAAGTCACATAATGGAAAGCACATTTACTCATAAAACGAAAAAAGGAAAAGGAGGTATTATTAATGTATAAAAAATCCAATCAAGTCAAGAACTTCCATGTAACACCAAAATATAGATTGGACTACACCAAGTCTCTCTTTCATCCAATCACCCCCGCACCATATTCCAAGCATGAATGTTGTATCTCATGAAAAAAATACAAATAAAAGCCAAACGAGGGCTTCAAGTGGCCAAACAAACCTTAACCCTCAACCAGTGATTCCGTATCACGATCGGGCATCACTAACCATCACTAGATCAGTCTCTACCCAAGCTTCCTAGGGCTCTAGAGCATTTTTTCCAACTAAGGCTTCCGGGACTAGTAACTCAACCCACAATTGTTCTGAGGCTCCAGAGCGCTTATGGAACCAAGGCTTCCAAGACTAGCAAAATCAACCCACCAAGGACTCCAAAGTTTTCTTCCAACCAAGCCTTCTAGGACTAGTAACCCAACCTACGTTGTTATATGGATTCTATAGTGTTTTTCCAACCAAGGCTCTAGGAACTAGTAACTCAACCCTCGACCATAAGAAACATGACAACCAACTAGAAAACAAGAGGAAAAAAATGCACAACACCGTGACTATGTGGGAAATGGAAAGACTAGGCAAAACCATTACCAATCCAGGTAGTCCTCCATGCCAATGACAAATCATAACCAAGAAACCACATGCATGTGCCATGCATGCCAAAACTAGGAAGGAAATCATACATGCAACTCAGTACCTACAAGAAAATCTCACTGTATCTATTGATCATGATGCCCTCATATGCTTTACTACTCTTCCTTTTCCTTATTGTTCCAAATCTAAAGTATGCCAAACTCCTCCAATAGTTCTGCAACAAAACTCTAAGTGTCCAAGAGTATGAGAGAGAGAGAGAGTAGAAAACTAGAGCTCCAAAAGTGA
The DNA here is from genome assembly GCA_000404065.3 of Pinus taeda. Classification (NCBI taxonomy): domain Eukaryota; kingdom Viridiplantae; phylum Streptophyta; class Pinopsida; order Pinales; family Pinaceae; genus Pinus; species Pinus taeda. The sequence continues at coordinate 65,229 of APFE031486644.1, forward strand.
ACTGAAAAAAAAGCTACAAATTGGTCGTCATAAGCCTTTTTATTAATGATGCCTCTATTTTCTTCATTTTCCATTAATTTTCCTTCATTTTCCTCCGCACATGCAACCTATTACCTTTCACCTCCCTTTTCTCCTATTTTCCATTATTTTCATAAAAAATTACCAATAAATATCTCATGCCTTTCCAAATCCTTTGCGATTGCCTTTGCCAATTTCCATATCAATGAATTAATGACAAGTGATCCCCATCACTATGTTTTTTCCCAACATTAATCTTGGATTATGTGTCCCATGAACTTGGTTATTATTTTTCCTTTATTAACTTTATTACATGGACTTTTACTACTGTTGTTACAAGAGATTAAGAAGCTAAGTTGTTAAAGAGGAAACCCATTTTGTAGTAGTATGCATATGTATTCCCAGTGTAGGTTCTAGGATTACATTCCTATAGAGAGAGAGAGATTTTTCTATTGAGATGGTGCCTGGAGAAAAACCCCAATCGAAGGCACAATATAGGATGATAAAACTAGAGCTAGTACAGTTGAAATTGAAGCTAAAAGAAATTTTTGGTAGGGGCTACATGAAGTCGAGCATCTCTCCATGGGGAGCACTAATATTGTTTGTAAGGAAGAAAGGTGGAACATTTAGGCTATTCATTAATTAAAGGTAGTTGAATGAGGTGGTCATTTAGAGTAGGTACCCATTTCCAAGGATTAATGACCTCTTTAATCAATTTAGGAGAGCAACGGTTTTCTCAAAAATTGACTTCAGGTATAGGTTACCATAAAGTAAGAATTTTGGAGGAGGACATTCATAAAATTGCTTTCAGGACAAGATATGGACACTATGAGTTTGCAGTGATATATTTTTCGGTTACTAATGCCCCTTCCACATTCATGTTAGTAATGAAAAATGTTCTTTTTCCATTTTTTGACAAGTTTGTCATTGTGTTTGTTGGTGCCATACTAGCGTACTCAAGGAAAAAAGAAGAGCATGAAAATAATCTAGTTGCAGTGCTACAAGTGTTGCGGACGTGAAAGATTTATGGAAAGTTCATTAACCATGACTTATTCCAATCACAGATACATTAGTTGGGGCACATCATCTCCAAGGTAGGGGTCTTAGTGGATCTTGAAAATATCAAGGCCATAATGGAGTGACCAACACTAAAGAATTTGGATGGAGTTAGATAATTCATGGGATTTGCAATATATTATAGAATGTTTATCAATAATTTATCCAAGATAGGCCATCCAATCATGACCTTTACTAGGAAGGGAAATATAATTGAGTGGAAGTCTTTGTGTGTGTAAATCTTTGAGCTCTTAAAGAAGTGCTCAGCAATGCACAAATAATGAGGATTGTAGATCCTAGAAAGGATTTCATGGTGTGCATGAATACTTGCAGATAAGGGATCAATTGAGCCTTAATTCAAGAAGGCTAGTAAGTATGCTACGATTCAAGGAATTTAACTGAGCAGGAGGTGAATTATGTAACCCATGATTTAGAACTAGATGCAACCATCCATGCCTTGAAATTGTGCAAGCATTATCTCCTTCGTAGGAAATTTGCACTCATCACAAACCATAATGTGCTCAAGTATTTGTTCAGATAACCCAAATTGAATGTTAGGCAAACAATATCAGTGGCAACTCTCATTGATTTTGACTTTGAAACCAAGTATATAAAACGTGAAGAAAACAAAGTTGTCGATGCCTTGAGAATAAGAATTCAAGTGAATCAGTTGGAAGCTATCAATTCCTATAGAACAGACCTGATAGAAAGGGTCAAAATTTTTATACAACAAAATGAAAAGTATCAGCAAGTGAAAGAAAAACTGTTGCAAAGTGGTGAGGATGACGAATATCACCACACCAAGGACGACCTAATCAGGATTAAAAACATAATTTACGTGCAAAATAGTGCTGAAATATAAAGGTTGATAATGAAAGAGTTCCATGTTAAACTTTATCCAGACCATCTAAGGTATCAAAAGACACTTACAACCATTAGAACATACTATTACTTGTCAAATTTCTAAAGGGAATTGGTTGATTTTCTAGAAAAATGAATAGTGTGTCAATAGGTAAAAGGCAACTACAAGCATCCAATAGGATTGTTGTAGCCTATTCTCATTCCCGAATGAAAGTGGAAGGTAATTTATATGGATTTCATTACAAGATTTCCTATAGCATCTAAGTATCATGATGCAATCATCATAGTGTTTAATAACATAAGAAAGGTATCTCATTTTTTGCTATTCAAATCCATCAATTCTACTAGGGACATGGCAGAAATATTCATAAAGGAGGTTTTGAGGATACATAGCATCCCCACGAAAATTTTTTCTCAAAGAATCACTAGGTTCACTTAAATGTTTTCGAAGGAACTATTGGTAGGATTGGGAACATAATTGGAATTTATTATAGCATATAATCCACAAATACATGGGAAAACATAAAGGAATAGAAGAATCATTAAGGACATGTTACGGATGTATGTGATGGATCAACCCAAGAAGTAGGAAGAATATCTTCTACTTGTGGAATTTTCATTTAATAATAGGCACCAAAAACTGATAAAGATGAGACCATTTCAGACGTTGTATGGTAGGAGTTACAACACTCCTATTAGCTAGATTGATCTGGTGAACTGAGTTCATGGAGGAACTTATATGGTCATTGATATGGAGCATCAAGTTTAGATAATAATAATATTTGAAAGTGGCAAAGGATAGGAACAATATCTATGTAGATCAACATAGGATGTGCAAATATTTCTAAGTTTGTGAAAATTTATATTTGAGAATCAAACATAAGAGAAATTCCCTAAGGATTGGAACATTTGCCAAGTTGGCACCACAATATTTTTATCCTTTGGAGATCCTTTGAGAGGATTGGAATAGTGGCATATAGGTCATATTTACCTCCTTTAGCTAGAGTTCATCATGTTTCCCATATCTCATTGTCTAAAATATATGTGTAGGATTCTAATCATATCATTGTTTGGTCTATGCTATAGGTGGAACCATAGGGAGAGCTCTAGCTTTAGCCAATGGACATTCTAGACCACAAGAGTCTCATGCTCCAAAATCAACCATAGAGCAAGTCAAGGTGTAGCAGGAGCACTTTGGGCTAGAGGAGGCAACTTAGGAAATGACTGAGGATATGAAAGCTAATTATCCCTTTCTGTTTACTGCTTAAGGAAGGTGTATATATGATTGTAAATACTATAAAGAGTTGTCTGTATAAATATCCATAAAACAATATGTGTTGTTTTTTATTTCTTGTGTTGCATATAGGAAAACGGACACCGACGGCGGTGTTCCCTCAAGGGGGAGGGGTCTGTGACAACCACAGCCATGGTTCTCTTATAAGAATGAATTGTAAATATTTTTACAAATATGTAAAATTTAAAAGAGGGGACTGAACCAATGGGACACATATTCCATAGTTGATGGGAGGGTTGCTTGCTAGGAAGTTGAGATCTTCTTGTGTAGAAAAATTAAATTGTATGAAAACCACTAAAGGTTGGTGAATGTATGGATCTAATGGAATGGATCTTAAATTTAATGATTTTAAAAATAATGTATATAGGCCCATGCACTAAGAACCTTCCGAATGAAAACCAGGCAGAAAATTTATGGAGGATGAGCAAGAAGGGCGAGGATGGAACACCCCTGTAAAACAAGGAAAGAGATAATAGAGGAAAAGAGGGCATTGTCCCAATGGGGGATTATCTCATTCGGAAGTTCATGTAGGAGAGAATTAGTTCACACAAAAATCACCAGGAGCATAGCAGAGAAACAACTCAGATAAGATAAGAGACGTTAAGGGATTTGTATTTTGATTCCCTCGAGCTATGGGTTGCGACAGTATTCTTTTGATACCTATAACAGCTTGGGGTCCCTGGAGGCTATTGGTTGAGATAGGTATCTCTAGATAACTATAAAAACTCCAGTTCCCTAGAGGTTGTGGGTTGAGAATGGAATATTTAGAGCCCTATAAGAGCTTCAGTTGCCCAGAGGCCATGGGATGAGATAGGGATATTTGTAGCCCTGTAGTAGTCTGGGTCCATTGGAGGTTGTGAGCTGAGATATTCATCCTTAGAGACCTCAATAACTTGGGAGAATGTTAGCCTTGAGTTAATTTTTTGCAGTGGATTTTGGACTTCCAGAGAAGGAGGTGAATCTGTGTCATTATTTTTTAGGGTGGAGGTGGTGAACCTTTGGATTCCCTATGAATTATTTACTATAGTGGGAAGATGGTGGGATTGAGGAATGAGGTCCTCTAGATTCCCTTTTCCAACTGGTACATTGGTGTTATATTCCTCTAGGCAAACGCTCCTCAGTATTCGGACTCTCACAAGGGTGACAACTACAAGTGAGCTTGGGTATAGCTATCTAAGGTTGGGTGGAGATTCCTTGTCCTAGACTCAATTTCCTTACAATCTTAATGATAAATATCCTTTTGTGTTGTTTAAATTTTAATGAATTTGTGATGCATTCTAATTTAAAATGGACCGGATTATGGACTGTCATAGTGGTACTAATGTAATGATCATGTGGATTCACCTGTACATGGAAATGACATTCATAGTTATGACAAAATGAAAAAATATATAAATATTTGATGCATCTCCAAGATAAATGATGGTGATAAGTAAAGTTGAGCAAGCATGTGCTTGTGGACTGGAATGAAATTTTATGTTAAGTGCTTGATAGTCTTATTCAAAACATATAGTGTATATCATATTGAATAATGCTTTGTATGGTAGATAACTAGAGTTGTATCTATGAAATAAAAAATATATATTCAATTCTTGATTGGGTTGTCAACTATACATATTAAAACAATGCGAGAACGTTATGAAATATTATAGGTAGTGGATGGATCCATAAGGACTTGGACTAAAACCTGGAAACATTGGGCATAAAGACCCTTTATATTAATCTGAAATGATTACATGATAGACTTCCTACTTATTAGGCTATGAGAATACACATAAATATTTATTCACGAAGGTGCAAGCTTGTGAATCTATGCAAGAGTAATTGTGTTAACATTGAAGGACCTATTCTCCATTTTTAGTGAAAGAATAGCCTGAAGCTGTTGCACAAAGGCTTGGGGTGGCTTGGATCTTGAGTAGACCGGATGTATTCCACTAGCCTTGGGGCATATCTTCTTAGGCCCACAAAGCCCCTGCCTGTGCCATGGAGCTTCGGTTAGGCCTATATTGGATTATGGATCTCTTGACTTGTGGCAGGAGAGGCGTAGCCCTTTGGGAGTCCACCACAGGTCCATAGCAGAGTTTGTATTTAGGATCACCTATGTATGCACGAAGGGAAATTCCCTATTCTAATATGGGTAACGTCGAAGGGCCAGGAAGACATTGGAGAAGCCTTCACACAAGCTCAAGAGGGGTATCACCATGGAGTGCATTAAGAAGCTATTTTATTCATTATCGTTGTTGAGCGATGATGCCATTATTGATGTTTACTAAACCCATCTGGTGTAACCCTAGTCAGAAACTAGTTAGAATAACCATTGAGAAGAAATAGATTAGGAGTTGAAGAAAACTCTCATGGAACTTATCAAAATCCAAATTGGGTTCATCGTACAAATCCTGAAAAGTTTTCCATGGTTATGCCATGGTAGCGATCGAGTGTAAGATATGATGTGATGCAAACAGGACCAAGTTCCAAAATTATAAGGTATACTCCGGAAACCCTATCCATTAACTAGGAGGAAATCTAGTCATAGAAATTTCCCATTAGCATCACCTGATTCCCCTTCACTAGATTTGTAAGAAATTATAATGACATGGCCGAGAGGTGAAAAATATGGAGAGTAGAATCCAGAGGTTTGGTTTTCACATTGATGGGATCAACTGGGATGAAGTTTTCCAGGATGAGTGAGCTGATACACAAGCTTTTCAATCCTACCACTAGATGGAAGCACAACCCATATACCATGTAAGGCTGGAATCTCTAGCTTGGAAGAAGATAAGAATGCACCGAGCGAAATGTCGAGAACGTAGGTGTAGGATGAAATCATTTGATGTCACTCAGAAGTCTCATCTCTGAGGAATTCTAGGTGGAGGAAGTGAATGCACCAGGAAGAACCCAATGGGGTGACATGAGTTGGATGCAGTGTCAAGACCGTAAGCCTAATTGTGTTTTCATTGGTGAAGGGAGGAACCATAGCCAGGTTAGCCAACAAGTCCTAGCCCTAAGAAGTATGTGAATGAATGTTGGGATAAATGAGTTTAGGTGACGTGTTTTAGACCATAGTATCAAGCAATGGTGGAGGAGTATATAAATAACAGGAGGTCATATGACCCACCTTCACACCTAAGCCCAACAGTGAGGCCCTAGAGGTAAACATGGTTTGTTCTCTCGAAATTGCTAGGAAGGTGAGAGAGAGATGATGTAAGGTGAAATTTGTGGCAACGTGGCACTCATGCAGATAGCCGATTGGTGGGAAGGAGGCCCCACCTAAAAGGTCAACCTTCCACAGAGATCGTGGAAGCACAGAATGGTGTGAAACAAAATGCTCCAAGGGAGTGATTAGAGAGGGTTAACACTACAACTTCCATGCATGCCGACAATAGATTGTTAGGTGGTAGGTGGATGACGTGGTGGGGCCTATTCGTTAAGAGGTGATATCTCATACTCCAAAGGTCGGATTGAAGTAAAATTTATATCATCATATTCATCTTGATGAGACGAATCCAATGTTGGTGATTATATTTGTGCTTAGTGGAGTTAGAAAAATTGAAAATTTTATACCCCATTTTTGATAATTCCACATTAGAGATTTTGGTATGCACACTAACCACCTCTTACTCTTGGGGGTGTTATTACAATCAAATTGAAAGTTTGAATATGATCAATATTTTACAATTTGATAAGAAAATACAAATAAATACCCATAAAATTTAACTTCTAATTGCAAAGGTTGACATACACCAAAAATGTCACTACACAATTTGCTTAGTTCTACTACTACGAATCTTAAAGAGTAGATGAAACTCTAAGATAATTAGAACAAATGTACCAATACAATCTATTACTAAAAAAGAAAAATTGAGGAAGGAGTAAAATTTATTGTCAATTGGCTTCTCCAAGTTTTAATAACTTCATCTATAAACTAAACAGACCTGTCTTTTTATCATTATAAGATTTCATTCGGTTAAGACAACCTACATCTATTAAAACATGGAAAGTTATGAAAAGAACATATCATAAGTAGTTTTAAACTATATTTCACAATTTCAAGGCTGCTAACATAAATGGTTGGCATTTGGTGTAGTCGTCATTTTTAACAGGATTGAATTTTAAATTTAAAACATGAGATAAAATAATAATAATAAAAATAATATTTTATTGATCAATAGCCATATTTAAAAAAAGTTTATTTTTGTAAAGCTTGGCAGAATCTTGTAATTCATATTTTTCAAAAGCAGGGTACAACCATAATTCAAATAGTTCAATGGCCTCAACCTACCCAAAGGAAACGAGGCTTGTTGACCACAGAACAACATTATAAGTCATCCAAAAACATAAAAGTTTAAGTCCATCTACCATTTTATTATAGGAATGAAGTTCTTGAAACCTTCTAAGATCTAAATAACTGATACATAATATCCTAGTGAGCCAATTTACCATATATTATTAGTCAAAACTTGAAACAAAAAACACTGAGGCATATTGCTATTCATTAGATGAATCAATGGGAGGTGGATCTTTAGCGCTGGAACCTAGTAATTCATAATGGGGAAGATACATAATGTGTTTCTTAATGCAATTGAAGTGTGCATTCTGTTGTTGGATTTGAAATTGAATAAGTTGTAATTACTTTTGAATTTTCTGAAGACCAGGATTAGACTTGAAAGAACTAGCTGGAAGGTTCATTATGGCTTTGGATACAAGGTTCTTCATTAGCCAGTAGAGATGAACAATTTGCTTGTATTGAAAAGTATGACCTTTAGAGTGGTCATGGTCAGGAACCAGGTCACTCTAATCTTCCAGTTGAATCTCTAGTTCTGCTTATTGGTTAAGTTTCGTCTCCAAATTTGAGATAATTTGGAAAACTTGTGGTAAGGTGCCTATTTTATAGGCATGGGAAACGTCGTAGATGATCCTTGAGGTAAATTTGTGGCCTTTTCCCCATGACTGGGTGGCTAAGATTGATTGTTTTCAATGTGCCTCTAAACATGCATTCCTCGACCCCAAACAACTCTCAGTGAGCAACCAAAACTGAAGGAGGGATGAATAATTTTTCCTTTTGAAAAAATTGTGAGGAGATAGAAAACACGTAACAAACATCCCATAACTCAAACTAGAAGCAACCAGATAGCTTGAGGTCTTGAAAATAAGATTGTAAGTGGATGTCTGGCAAGTTATCAAAACATAAAGGCATAGAACACTAAGCATTAGGTTTGAACCCAACAATTGACCTAAAAGTGAGATGGGCCTACCACCAAACACCAGAAACAACATACTGAGGCTCCCTCAGCCCTCTTGAAACTAGACACAAAAGTAAGACAAGAAGAACCAAACACAAGAAACCCTAAATCTTACCAAATTTCAAAGACAACGAATATACTAAACAAAGAGCACATACATCCATAGATGAAACATGTAAAAATCACCATGCCAGAGAAATAAAATAAATCCCCATGTGAGATAGTAATGTTCAAAAGAAGATAGAAACAACTATATAGTTAGCATACAACTCATAATAAAACCAATCAAAATCTTTCTAGAACCCTCGAAAAAGTTTCCAATTACCTGGAAGTTCGACATATATACTTCCCCATTGAATTGACATAGGACTACAAGTCACAGGGAGTGAGTAATAAGAAGGGAGAAGAAAAAAAATATAACCTATTACCTTGGACATTTTTTTGCAAGTTCCACATATATACTTCCCCATTGAATTGACATAGGAATACAGGTCGTAGGGAGCGAGCAATAAGAAGGGAGAAGAAAAACAACATACCTTGTTACTTTGGACATGAACCTCAAGGAACCTACAGTAGCAAGGTTAACAACCACTGGTGACCCAGGAGCAATAAACTAGTACCAAAACTCAGATCAAGGAAACAATCAACTGACAATGTGGAATGGCCAACACTAAATGTCCTCAATAAGGTGTTGCTTCAACCTGTCTTGTCTGAGTTAACTAACTACATGCTTGTTGCCATACTACCAATGTTACCAGACATGTGAGAGCTATGATTCAGCCACCCTCTTTCCCTTACATCATTAACCTTACATATAACCAAGGTCCTGACGGAACCCATTTGCTGGCACACACCATGATCGGGGACACATTTAAAAATAGTTATTAACTTCAAGTGGGTTTCAAATATCTGATGTATAATACATTTTCTCCAACTTATTAATCACAAAATTTTATAAATATTTATTATTAATGCCTTTAATTTATATACATTCTAACCACTTTAACAACTTCTTTATAACTTTATTTTAACTAAACAACATAATACCTATACTAACATAGTTTATTCCTATTGTACTTCAAATTTTTTGAGCCTCATACTAGACCTAAAGGATATATTAAGAAAACATCATTATCATACATTATAATGCAACTCCCTTATACACATTTAAATTTTTTCTAATCAATATTAACACTCTGTTTTCCAAACTTCACATTCCTCACATTAAATAACTTTTAAGCTTTATTAATTGCTAACCTGCATATCCATCACCCAATATCATCTATTAACCTTGATGTTTTAAGGTTGTCAGGCCAGGCAGTAACTCCATAAGGCAGAAATAATTTCACTATATTATTCCATCAGGTAGGTCCTCATTATATACATGAGGGATAGACTGTTCAGTTCATCTCCCAATGACTGTTCATATTTCCTAATTTATCTATTTATAATAATTCACCCAATAACAAGGACTAGGTTTCAACATTCCCCCCCTTAATCTGAAGGGATGTTGGTGAGTCCAAGCATCATTCTGAATCTTTCAAGATTTTCCCTTCCAATCGCTTTGGGGAAGATGTCTGCAATTTGCTCATTTGTGGAAAAATGATGGAGATGGATTGTTTTGGCCTCAACATGATGTCGAATAATATGATATTTAGTATTGATCTGCTTCGTTCGATCATGGAACTTTGGGTTCTCCGCAAGCTTTATTGCAGAGGTATTGTCAATCATGAGTGGAGTTGATTGTACTTGTTTTACCTGCAAATATTCAAGAACTTTCCTGAGCCACACAATTACTTTTGTTGCTTCAGCTGCCTCCACGTATTCTACTTCCGTTGTGGAATCTACTGGAACTGATTGTTTGTGTGATCTCTAGGAGACAGCTCCTGATCCAAGACTCATAGCATATCCTAAAGTAGATACCCCAGTTTCTTTGTCTCCATCGAAGTCTGAATCAAAGTATCCAATCAAACTGAAGTTGTCCAGCTATTTATACTTGATTCCAAAGTCTTGAGTTCCCTTCAAGTACCTTAGAACTTTTTTTGCAGCAAACCAATGTCCCTCACAAGGCTTTTGCATAAACCTGAAGAGGATTCCAACAGAAAATGAAATGTCTAGTCTGGTAGTAGTTAGGTAGTTGAGACTTCCTAAAAGCTATCTATACTTTGTTGCATCCTCAAATTCCTTTCCTTCAATAGATGTGAGCTTTAAGTTTCGTTCCATTGGAGTAGTAAGAGGATTACACTTTGTCATGCCAAACTTGTTCAACAGATCTCCAATGTATTTCTTTTGAGAAATAAATATGGACTTTGGATGTTGGGTTACTTCAGTGCCAACATAGTAATGAACATAGCCCAAATCATTCATTTCAAAACTTTTCCCAATTCCTTTTTTTATGGATGCAATGTATCATTCATTTTTCCCTATCATCAAAAGATCATCTACATATACCACAAGATATACAACTGTTTTTCCAAATTCCTTGACAAATAAACTTGCATCATCAAGATCAAAATGTTTGAAATTGAGTTTCAGAAGATGCTCAATAAGTTTTTCATACCAAGCTCGTGATGCTTGTTTGAGGCCATACAGGCACTTCATAAGTTTGCATACTTTATGTTTATGTCCTTTCACAGCAAATCCTTTAGGCTGGGACATAAAAACATTCTCTTTTATATCTCCATTTAGGAAAATAGTTTTTACATCCATTTGATGGACTTTCCAATCGTTTTGAGCTGCTAGTGCAAAGAGTGTCCAAACGGTAGCCCATTTTGCTGTGGGGGGAAAAGTCTCCTCATAATCGACCCCTTCCTTCTGTGCAAAAGCTTTTGCCACAAGCTTAGCTTTGTGCTTGTCCAGTGAGCCATCAGCTCTACTTGTTTTTGTAGACCCACTTGCAGCCAATTGGTTTGGGTCCTAATGGAGGATCAACCAGCTTCAAAGTGATATTCTTTATGAGGGCATCATACTCCTTTTGCATTGCTTCTTTCCATTCATCATGAGAAGCAGCTTCTTTGAAGGAAGTTGGTTCAAAATCTGTAGACAAGCTCAATTCACAATCATAAGACACATCGATATCAACAGGTGAATTAGAGTCATCTACATCACCTCAATTTTGCCGATTTGAATTTTTGGTTCATGTATTTCCAACTTCATCAGGATGAACACTTTCAAGTGTCTTTCTCAGCCACTTTGGGGGACCTTTCTTATATGGTCTAGTATGCTCCATTGATTGAGTTGGGACTGAATTAAGGTTGAGTCTCCCAATTCTATCAATTACATCACTTAAAGCATCATCCGTTGTTGGAGTTTCATGCGGTGGAGAGTGCTCTTCAAAAGAAGATTCCACATGTTGATATAGTATAGGAATCCCCCCTTCAATATGTGGAATCTAATTATCAAATTCTTGAAATGATTTTGCTTTTGTGAATCTATCCAAGTGATCAAGTTGCCGCTCAACAACATTGTCAGTTTTGGATGATTCAAGGAAAATTACATCTCTAGATACAACAAATTTCTTATTTACTTCATCGTAGAGGCAGTATGCTTTGGAGGTGTTTGAGTACCCCAGGAAGATACACTTACGACTTCTAGTACCAAGTTTGTTTCTATGTACCTTTGGTATCAAAGCATAACAGGTGGAACCAAAGACCCTAAGATGTTTTACCGAAGGAACATGTCCATACACAATTCATAAGGAGTCTTGTTTCTTATAGCATTAGATGGACATCTATTCTTTATATATGCAGCACATAGAACAGCATCAGCCCAAAACATTATCTTTACATTTTGAAGAAAAGCATGGATCGTACCATATTGAAGATTGTTCTATTCATTCTTTCAGCTACACCATTCTGTTGGGGATTATAAGGCACAGTTGTTTGATGTTTGATCCCATGTTGTCGAAGATAGTTTCAAATTCATTTGATGTATATTCTTTTCCATTATCAGTGCGAATAGATCCAATATGAGATTGTGGATCATTTTCAATCCATTTATGAAAATTCTTGAATGCTTGGAAAGCATCAGATTTGTGTTCTTCAATAAATAACCCAACACATTCTGGTGTAGTCATCAATAAATGTCATGATATATTTATTTCCATTTGCAGAAGGAACAGGCATTGGACCACATAAATCTGAATGAATAAGTTCAATCTTCCTATGTGCTCTTGAATGTGAGTCATGAAATGACTGTTTGCTATGCTTTCCTAGAATGCAAGCATCACATTGCTTAAGTTTTCTAGGAATTTTAGGCAAACCAGCAACACCATTTTTCTTCAATAAGCGGAGACTGTCATAGTTTAAATGTCCAAATATAGCATGCCATAATAAACTTGATGGAAGTGTACCTTCTTCATGATGAGAATTGTATGAGAAATGTTGTGCATGAGCATATGTTCCTTGCAGTTTGAGAAGCCTTTCTTCTTCTATTCCCCTCATGACAAGTGAGTGATCATATGCTTTTCTTACCTCAAGCTTGCCATCAAACATATGAATGGAGTTACCTTGCTGGCGGATGTGGACCAAGGACAACAAGTTTCTCTTGAGCTATGGGAAATATAGAACATGAT
>APFE031486649.1:0-15429 GCA_000404065.3 Pinus taeda
TTTGAAATTTTGTGGTTTTAATGCAAAAACAATTAAATAGCAAGAGTTTCTAACTTTGAAACTATCCCTTTTTTAATCCCAAAAAAAAAATATTATTTTGAAATTTAAATTTTAGTTTTTCACTTTTCCATCAACTATTTGCGCTTTCTAACTTTGAATTTAGTTTTCATATCATATAGCTTTGCAAAGATGGCCAAACCTACTTTTTCCTGAGAGATTATCACATCCTTTTTATTTTGTTGTTCAGTGTTCCTCCCCATAATGAAAAGAGATAGATAATTCTTGTTCCTCCCCTTCATGAAAGGAGAGAGAATTCTTATTGAGTTTGATATCAACCAATCCAAACACGAGTGGGGGAGATAGCGAAATTGGCAATCTTTTACCTCAAAGGCAATCTTTTAAATTTAACCTTGGAATTTTTACTTTGCTTTCTTTAAAATTAAAAGGTAAATTATTTTGGTTTGTATTGTTTTAATTTAACGTGTGGTTTTTTTGACTTAACATAATTTATATTAGGTTTTTAATTCTAAATTTAACCTTTAATTTTTTACTTTGCTTTCTTTAATTTAACGGGTGGTTTTTTTTACTCAATGTAATTTATATTATGTTTTTAAATTTAAGTTATTTGTTGCGTTAATTTAGTTAACCTCTTGCTTTTACCGGCTGTCTTCTTGAATTCGAGTTGTTCCCTTCATAGCCGTTTTCTCACAATCACAAATTTATTCATTGTTTTAAATTTAACCGTCACAAATGCTTTTTCGGGTTGTATTTTCCAAATTTAGGTAATTTTTTGCTTTTATGGGCTGTCTTCTTGAATTCTAGACGTTCCCTTCATAGCCGTTTTTTAACAATCGCAATCTCACCTAGCCAATATGTGATGATTTCGAAACTATGCTCATGCCCAATTGTTCTAGGATAGTGTTTTCATTGGTAACGCCAATTTTGTTACCTCTGTATCTTTGTTGGGAGACCATGAGACTAAATATATGAAGATCTTGTGTTCGAACTGTATATTTGAAGTGGGAGCGTCAGACTCAATATCTTTTAAGGTCTTTTGTTCGATCTGTATCTCTGTTGAGAGAGAGTGAGATTGAATATATGAAGATCATGTGTTAGATCCACGGTCAACGCCCCTGTCACTTCATAACTCTACTTCCAATAGGTAAGCAGCCATTTCTGTCAATTCAAATTATGTTAACATTCCATGCCTCTTCTTCGAACTTTGTTTATAATATTTTTCTCCAATTATGATATTGTTAATTTTGTTTACACATTTGAAGCCAGGCCTCTGAAGATCGTGTGTTCCATCTGTATCTTTGTCGTATTTCTCGAGAAAGAGTCAGACTGAATATACGAATATCATGTGTTTGATCCACGCTCAACGCCCTTGTCACTTCATAACTCTACTTCCAATCAGGCTTTAGGTAAGTAGCCATTTCTACTTCCAATCAGGATTCAGGTAAGTAGCCATTTCTGTCCATTCAAATTAGCTTAATATTCCATGCTTCTTCTTCGATCTTCGTTTATAAATTTTTCCTGCAACTATGGATATCGTTTATTTTGTTTGTATATTTGAAGCCACGAATCTTCTTCGAGCCTTGCTTTAAAGTATGGTTTATAAAAACATTTTACAACTATTGATAGATTAAAATTAGCTTAATATTCCATGCCTCTTCTTCGATCTTCGTTTATAAAAATTTTCTGCAACTATGGATATCGTTTATTTTGTTTGCATATTTGAAGCCACGACTCTTCTTCGAGCCTTGCTTTAAAGTATGGTTTATAAAAACATTTTACAACTATGGATAGCGTTTATCGACAATTTTCTAGCACAATGTAACTTGTTGTTTATAAATTTTTTGTACAGCTATGGATATCGGATATCGTTTGAGGATATGTTGTTTATAAAAAATTTCAGATCTATGGATATCGGTGATGGATATGTTGTCTATAAAAATTTTCTACATCTATGGATATCGATTTTGGATAATTTTGTTTGCACATTTGAAATGATAAACATTGGTTTATAATTTTTTTTCTTCAACTATGAGAAGTACTTTTCATGTTTTATTATACATTTATTTACACATTGAAAAGTTTGAACACTTCGTCATCAAGATTCATCCTCAACATCAAGATTCATCCTCAATTACTATATCGGGCCAATCCTCTGCAGTGAACTTTGGTCTTATGGTTACCGAGATATCAATCATTGATACACGTAGGCCAAAATTATGAAGCAAAAAACATAGAAATTCTTGCAAGCATTCACCTCTTTCCTGGTTTGTTGAATGATGGATTGTAAATGTTCCTTGGGTGTGATAAAGTCTGATGCCTCATTTTTTTATCTATATTCTAATATGAAAATAGATTCAGCATAGATTTAGCATTTTTTTTATTGGAATTGGAATTTGGCACTTAGATTATATATTTTTGAAATTTTTAATACAAAAAAAAATTCAACATTCTAAATTGTATTTTTAAATATAAAAATTGTTCTTAATATTTTCAAATATAGACATGTTAGAAATATGTATATGTGGAAAATAGTCAAAGCTATTTTTTCTTTTTTTCCAAATAAAACACGAAAATGTTTGTCCTCTAAACACTACACTCAACATTCACATGGAATTAAGTATTCACTTTTGTTATTCACCACCCTTACAACTTTGATATTGAAAATCATAGGTGGCCACACAATTTTAATGTTAGTGAAATTGTGAAAATACTATACTTAAACTAGAGAACTAAATTAAATTTTACTAGTTAAATTGTTGTGCTCATAATGCCTTATTTATATTGCAATTTTTTATACATATTACTTGTTATATTATCATGTATATATTGATATCTCAGTTTTCTAGATAAGTATTATAAATAAAAAGAATGAAATGATATGCAATTTTATTTTGATTAAGATTTTTGAGGAGGAAGAGGAGGAGGAGGAGGAGGAGGAGGTGGAAAGGTCAAGGAGGTAGACGAGAGGAGGAGGAGGAGGAGGAGGAGGAGGCGGAGGTCGAGGAGGAAGAGGAGAGGAGTAGGAGGAGGTGGAGGTGGAGGAAGAGGAGTAGGAGGCAAAGGTTGAGGTTGTGGAGTAGGAGGAGAAGGAGGAGGAGGAGGAAGGGGTGGTGGTGGAGGATGAGGCAGATGTGGAGATGGAGGAGAAGGAGGAGGAGTAGGAAGTGGAGCAGGAGTAGGAGGTGGTGGAGGTGGAGAAGGAGGAGGAGGTGGACGATTTGGATGTGGATGTGGAGGTGGAGGTGGTGGTGGAGTAGGAGTTGGTGGAGGTATATGTGGATGTGGAGTAGGATATGGTCGGGGTATAGGTGGAAGTGGAGGAGGAGGAGGAGTAGGAGGATGGTGAGAAGGGTGTAGAGGAGGAGGAGGAGGAGGCAGTGGTGGAAGTGGTGGTGGAGGAAGAGTGGAGGTCGAGGAAGAGTGGAGGTGGAGGTTGAGGTGGAGGAGGAGGTGAAGGTTTACATGCAGGTTTAGGTGGATGAGGAGCAGGACGAGGAGGAGTAGGAGGACGAGAAGGAGAAGGACGAGGAGGAGGAGGAGGGGGTGGATGAGGTGGAGGTGGAGTTGTAGGGGATGGTGAATAAGGAGGTGGAGGAGGAGGACAAGGAGGAGGGAGAGGTAGAGCGAAGGTGGAGGAGGAGGAGAAGAAGATGGTGGAGGTGGTGGTGGTGTATGAGGAGGTGGAGGAGGAGGAGTAGCAGGAGGAGGCATATGTAGAGGTGGTGTAGGAGGTGGAGGTAGAGGAGGTGGAGAAGTAGGTGGAAGAAGAGGAGGAGGTAGAGGTAGAGGTGATGGAGATGGTAGAGGCGGAGGTGGTGGAGGTGGTAGAGGTGGAGGTGGTGGAGCAATAGGGTGTGGAGGTGGGGGAAGAGGAGATGGTGGAGGAGGAGGAGGAAGTGGTGGTGGTGGAGGAAGAGGAGGAGGAGGATGTGGTGGTTGAGAAGGTGGTGGTGGAGGTGGAGTTGGAGGAGGTGGTAGAAGACGAGGAGGAGGAGGAGAAGGCCATGAGGGAGGTGGAAGTGGAGGAGAGCAGGAGGAGGGGTGGATGTGGAGGAGGAGGAGGAGGTGGTCGAGGTGCACTGTTAGATGGTGTAGGTGGAGGTGAAGATATGCAAGTTAATTTAAGATTCATGTCTTCAATTCAAATATTAAATTGTGAGTCTCTTCTCCACTGTTGGAAATGAAAGATATAGTCTCATGAATCTAGAACATATCTCTTCACATTCATAATATCCTACTATTAAATGATAAGTAATTCATTTAGTAAACCCTAAACCCTAGACCGGAAACCCTAAACCCTAAAACCTAAACCCTAAACCCTAAACCCTCAACCCTAAACCCTAAACCCTAAACGCTAATTTTGATTTTAATATTTTAAAAAGTGTTTTGTAACTTTAATGTTATAAATCCTAAACCATAAATGCTAAACAATAAACCCTAAAACCTAAACCCTCAACCTGAAACCCTAAATTCCAAACCGTAAACCCAAAGGGTAAACCCTAAACACTAAGAATTTTATAGCATTTTAGAAAGTGTTATGTAACTTTTATTTAAGTGTTTATTAAAACAATTTGTTAAAGTGTTATAAAACCTAAACCCTAAACTCCTAACCCCAAACCCTCTATCATAATGTTTAAAACCTAAAACATAAACCCTAAAATCATTTACTAAGTTCTTATAAACTCTAAACCGTAAACTCCAAAACCTAAACAGTAAACCCTAAGCCCTAAATTGAAACCCTAAAAGCTAAGGATTTTATTACATTTGGAAAATTGTTTTGTAACTTTTATTTAAGTTTTTGCTAAAACCATTTACTAAAGTTCTATAAACCCTAAACCTTAATCCCTAAACCCTTATCCTTAAACCCCAAATCCAAAATCCTAAACCGTGAAAAATCCTAAACCCTAAAACAAAAGAACTTTATAACATTTTAAACCCCAATCCCTAAACACTAAGTATTTTATAGAATTTTAACAATCGTTTGTAACTTTTTTAAGCATTTATTTAAAGAGATTACTAAATTGTTATAAACTCTAAACCGTAAGTATTTTATTACAATTTAGCAAGCATTTTGTAACATTTTAAAGCCCTAAACCCTAAAATTTTTATAACATTTTAATAAGTGTTTTATAACTTTTTTGAAGTGTTTACTAACAACATTTGAAAAAGTGTTATAAACCCTAAATCCTAAAACCTACACCCTAAGCATTTTATAAAATTTTAACAATAGTTTTGTAACTTTTTTCAAAGTGTTTATTAAAAGAAGTTAGTAAAGTGTCCCTCAAACCTAAACCCTAATCATTTTACAACTTTTTAGCAAGTGTTATGTAAGTGTTTTCTAAGTGTTTATTAAAAGAATTTATGAAGTGTTCCAAGACCTAAACACTAAACGCTAAACCCTAAACACTAAGCATTTTATAACATTAAAAAAATGTTTTGTAACTCTTTTAAGTGTTTATAAAAACAATTTACAAAATTCTTGTGAACCTTAAGGCCTAAACCTTTAATATTTTATAACATTTTAAACCCTAAACCTAAACCCTAAGCATTCAATGACATTTTAACAAGCTTTTTGTAACTTTTTTTGAAGTGTTTATTAAAAGAATTTACTAAAATGTTATAAACCCTAAATCCTAAACTATAACCATTTTATAACATTTTAAACCCAAAACCATAAACTCTAAACCCTAATTATTTTATAACATTTTAACCAACATTTTCTTACTTTTTTTAGTGTTTATTAAAACAATTTACTAAAGAGTTATAAAACATAAACCCCAAACCATGAGCATTTTATAGAATTTTAAATCCTAAATGCTAAAGCCTAAGAATTTTATTACATTTAACAAGTGTTTTTGAAACTTTTTTTGTGTTCTTAGTAAAATAATATACCAAAGTGTTATAAATCCGAAACCATAAATCATAAACCCTATCTCTAAACACTAAGAATTTAAGAATATTTTTAAATACATTTTTGTAACATTTTTAAGTGTTTATTAAAATCATTTAATAAAGGGCTATAACCCTAAACCCTAAACCCTAAACCCTAAACACTAAACCCTAAACCCCAAACCCCAAACCCCAAACCCTAAACACTAAACCCTAAACCCCAAACCCCAAACCCTAAACCCTAAAACCAAGGCATTTTATGACCTATAAAAAATAGTTTTGTAACTTTTATTTAAGTGTTTATTAAAAGAATTTACTATGGTGTTATAAAACCTAAACTATAAACCCTAAACCCCAAACCATAAACCCTAATCCCTAATAAATTAGTAACCCTTTAAAAAGTGGTTTGTAACCCTTTTATATGTGTACTAAAAGCACTTAATAAAGTTTCATTAACCCTAAACCGTAAACTCTAAACCCAGAAACCTAAACCCTAAACCCTATAAACTAAACCCTAAACTATAGGCATTTTATAGCATTTTTAAAAGCATTTTTGTAACTTTTATTAAGTTTTTATTAAAAGAGTTTACTAAATCATTAAAAACCTTACACCATATACCCTAAAACGTAAACCCCAAATTTGAAACCCTAAAACCCAAGCGCTAAACCCTAAACCACAAACCCCAAGAATTTTATAACAGTTTAAACCGTAAACCATAAAGAGAAAAACCTAAACCCCAAAACCTAAACCCTCAACCCTATATCCAAAACCCCAAACCCTACACCCTAAACCGTAAACCCTAACCATTTTATAGAATTTTACAAATTCTTTTGTAACTTTTATCTAAGTGTTTATTAAAAGCATTTACCAAAATTTTGTAGACCCTAGACACTAAACCCTAAACTTAAATCCAAAACCCTAAACCCTAAAACCTAAATCCCAAACCCTAAACCCTAAACCCTAACCTAGCCTAGTCTCGTCTAGCCTAATCTAGACTAACCTATCCTAGCCTACCTTAGCCTAGCCTACCCTAGGCTACCTATCTTAGCCTACCCTAGCCTATCATACCATACCTTAGCCTACCATACCCTGCCTAGCCTAACCTAGCCTAACCTACCTAGCTTAGCATAACCTAGCCTATCCTAGCATACTAAAGCTACCCTAACATAAACTAGCCTAGCCTACCCTATCGTAAGCCTATCCTAGCCTACCTAACCCAAGCCTATCCTAACCTACCCTAGCCTAGACTACCTTAGCCTAGCCTAGCCTAGCCTAACCTACTCTAGCCTAGCCTAGCCTAACCTACTCTAGCCTAGCCTAGCCTAGCTTAGCCTACTCTAGGCTAGGCTAGCCTAGCCTGCGCTAGCCTATCCTAGACTAGCCTACCCACCTTAGCCTACCCTATCATACTATAGCCTAACCTATCCTAGACTAGAGTATCCTAACCTACCAAGGCCTAGCCTAGCCTCGCCTACCCTACCCTACTCATGCTTAGCCTAGCTAGCCTAACCTACCCTACGCTACCCTACCATAGCCTAGCCCTGCATAGCCCAACCTACCCTAACCTACCATGGTTTACCCTACCCTACCCTAGCATACCTAGCATACCTAGCCTACCTACCCTACCCTACCCTAGCATACCTAGCCTACAAAACACATTTTAAAATGTTATAAAATGCGTGGGTTTAGGGTTTAGGATTTAGGGTTTAGGGTTTATGGTTTAGGGTTTGTGATTTAGGGTTCAGGGTTTAGGGTTTAGGGTTTAGGGTTTAGGGTGTATATATGAACCACCCCACCTTAGGGGGATATCCACTGCTACATGGTACACATAATGTATTCATCCCACTGAGCCTCAAGGAGTTATGAAGAAAAATAAATAAAAGGAAACATGTTTATGAAGAAGAGTGGAAAAGAAAAGGTCGGAGTATCTCATGTGTCACAATTTTCTACCTCTTACACTCACATACCCAAGTGCGTTCTTCTATTATTATAAATTCTCATAAATTATTAGGGTTTATGGTTTAGGGATTAGGGTTTGGGGTTTAGGGTTTAGTATTTAGGGTTTATAGTTTAGGGTTTAGTTTTTATGGTTTAGGGTTTATAACACCTTAGTAAATTATTTTGATAAAAACTTAATTAAAAGTCACAAAACTCTTTTTATAATGCTATAAAATGCTCAGGGTTTAGGTTTTTTAAGACATTAGTAAATTCTTATAATAAATACTGAAAAAAAAAAAGTTACAAAAAACTCTTTAAAATGTTATAATTTTTTTAGGGTTTAGGGTTAAGAGTCTAATGTTTATAAGAATTTAGTAAATCCTCATAATAAACACTTCAATAAAAGTTATATTCTGTTTTAAGATGTTATAAAATGTTGACAGTTTATGGTTTAGGGTTTATGGTTTGGGGTTGGGTGTTTAGAGTTTAGGGTTGAGGGTTTATAACACTTTAGTCAATGATTTTAATAAACACTTAAACATACATTACAATATGTTTTCTAAAGTGCTATAAGATTATTAGAGTTTAGTGTTTAGGGTTTAGGGTTTAGAGTTTACGGTTTAGGGTTTAGGGTTTGTGGTTTATAGTTTAGGGTTGAGGGTTTATAACACTTTAGTAAATTATTTTAATAAACACTTAAATAAAAATCACAAAATGCTTTTTAAAATGTTATAAAATGCTTAGGGTTTAATGTTTACAATTTGGGGTTTAGTGTTTAGGGTTTAGGATTTAGGGTTTAGGGCTTCGGGTTTAGAGGTTGGGGTTTAGGGTTTATAATAAGTTAGTAAAGGCTTTTAATAAACACTTAAATAAAAGTTTCAAAATAATTTTTTAAATGTTATAAAATGATTAGGGTTTACAGTTTACGGTTTACGGTTTAAGGTTTTGGGTTTTGGTTTTAGGTTTAGCGTTTAGTGTATAGGGTCTACAAGATTTTGGTAAATTATTTTTATAAACACTTAGATAAAATTTACAAAACAATTTCTAAAATGTTAGGAAATGGTTAGCGTTTACTATTTACGGTTTAGGGTTTGGGGTTTAGGGTTTATGGTTTAGGTTTTGGGGTTTAGGGGTTATGTTTTTGTGTTTAGGGCTTAGGGTTTTGTGTTTATGATTTAGGGTTTATAAAAATTTGGTAAATTATTTTAATAAACACTTAAATAAAAGTTACAAAATTCTTCTTAAACTGTTATAAAATTCTTAGGGTTTATGGTTTAGTGTTTAGGGCTTCGGGTTTACAGTTTAGTTTATAGGGTTTAGGGTTTAGGGTTTATAACACTTTATTAAGATATTTTAATAAACACTCAAAAAAGGTTACAAAACACTTTTAAAAATGTTATTAAATGATTAGGTTTCAGGTTTTAGGGTTTATGGTTTATAACACTTTACTAAATTCTTTTAATAAACACTTAAATAAAAGTTAGAAAACCATTTTTCAAATGCTCTAAATTGTTGAAGGTTTAGAGTTTGGTTTTAGGGTTTAGGGATTATTAGACTTTAGTAAATGATTTTAATAAACATTTATATAGAAGTTACAAAACACTTTTTAAAATGTTATAAAATACTTAGGGTTTATGGTTTACAGTTTACGGTTTAGGGTTAGGGGTTTATGGTTTAGACTTTAGGGTTTAGTGTTTATAGCACTTTATGAAATGTTTTTAGTAAAAAATAAAATAAAATTTATAAAATGTTCTTAAAATTGTTATAAAATGCTTAGGTTTAGGTTTTAGAAGTTAGGGTTTAGGATTTAGGGTTTGGGGTTTAGGTTCTACGGTTTAGGATTAAGCGTTTGCAATTTAGGCTTTCAGGATTAGGGTTTATGGTTTAGGATTTATAACACTTTACAAAATTCTTAGGCTTTAAGTTTTAAGATTTTCAGTTTAGGGTTTAGGGTTTTGGGTTTACAGCTCATGGTTTAGGGTTTATAACACCTTAGTAATTGTTTTAATAAACACTTACATTAAAGTTACAAAACACTTTTTAAAATGTTATAAAATGCTTAGGCTTTAGGGTTTAGCATTTGCGGTTTAGAGTTTATGGTTTAGGGTTTTGGGTTTAGGGTTAAGAATTTAGGGTTTAGGATTTAGGGTTTAGGGTGTAGGGATGAACCACCCCACCTTAAGGGGGTATCCACTACTACATAGTACACATAATGCATACATCCCATTGAGCCTCAAGGAGGTGTGAAGAAAAATAAATAAAAGGAAATAGGTGTTTGAAGAAGAGTAGAAAAACAAAGGTCGGTGTACATGTATCACAATTTTCACTCTCACACACTTAGAAAGCCATGTACAGTCTTCCGTTATTATAGATTCCCATAAAATTCGTAGGGTTTATGGTTTAGGGATTAGGGTTTGGGGTTTAGGGTTTATAACATTTTAGTAAATTATTTTAATAAGCACTTAAATAAAACGTACAAATAGTTTTGTAAAATGTTATAAAATTCTTAGGCTTTAGCATTTAGGGTTTAGAGTTTTTCGGTTTATGGTTTATGAAATGTTATAAAAGGCTTAGGATTTAGCATTTAGGGTTTAGGTTTTTTGGTTTAGGGTTTATAGTTCATGGTTTAGCTTTTATGGTTTACGTTTTAGAAAACCTTAGTAAATTATTTTGATAATAACTTAAGTAAAAGTCACAAAACTCTTTTTATAATGTTACAAAATGCTTAGGGTTTAGGTTTTATAAGACTTCCGTAAATTCTTATAATAAACACTTAAATAAGAGTTAAAAAGAACTTTTGAAAATGTTATAAATTGCTTAAGGTTTAGGGTTAGGAGTCTAAGGTTTATAAGACTTTAGTAAATCCTTTTAATAAACACTTAAATAAATGTTAGAAATTTTTTTAAGATGTTAAAAAATGATTGGGTTTGAAGGTATAGGGTTTATGGTTTGGGGTTTGGTGTTTAGATTTTAGGGTTTATGGTTTATAAAATTTTAGAAAATGATTTTAATAAAAACTTAAATATAAGTTACAATATGTTTTCTAAATTGTTATAAAATTATTAGAGTTTAGCATTTAGGGTTTTGGGGTTTAGGGTTTAGGGTTTAGAGTTTATGATTTAGGGTTTTAGGTTAAGAGTTTATGATTTATGGATTAAGGTTTGTGGTTTATATTTTAGGTTTGAGAGTTTATAAAAATGGTAAATTCTTTTAATAAACACTTAAAGAAAAATTACAAAATGATTTTTTAAATGCTATAAAATGCTTAGGGTTTAATGTTCACGATTTGGGGTTTAGGGTTTGGGGTTTAGAGGTTAGGTTTTATGGTTTATACGACATTAGTAAAGGATTTTAATAAACACTTAAATAAAAGTTTCAAAATACTTTTTAGAATGTTATAAAATGATTAGGGTTTAGGGTTGACGATTTACGATTTAAGGTTTGGGGTTTTGGGTTTAGGTTCAGGGTTTAGTGTGTAGGGTATACAACATTTTGGTAAATGTTTTCAACAAACACTTAAATAAAAGTTACAAAAAAAAATTTAAAATGTTATAAAATGGTTAGGGTTTACAATTTAGGGTTTAGGGTTTGGAGTTTGGAGTTTAGGGTTTACGGTTTAGGTTTTGGGGTTTAGTGTTTATGTTTTTGTGTTTATGGTTTATGGATTTGTGTTTACGATCTAGGGTTTATAAAACTTTAGTAAATTCATTTAATAAACACTTAAATAAAAGTTACAAAATTCTTCTTAAACAGTTATAAAATTCTTAGGGTTTATGGTTTAGGGTTTAGGGCTTGATGTTTAGGGTTTAGGGTTTAGGTTTTGGGATTAGGTTTTAAGATGTATGGTTTAAGGTTTATAACAATTTCATAAATTCTTTTAATAAGGACTTAAATAAAATTTACAAAAAGATTTTAAAAATGTTATAAAATGGTTACCATTTAGGGTTTAGTTTATAGGGTTTAGGGTTTAGGGTTTATTTTTTAGGGTTTAGAGTTTAGGGTTTAGGGTTTGGTGTTTGGGGTTTGGGGTTTACGGTACACAAAACTTTATCAAGTGCTTTTAATAAATAATTAAAAATGAATACAAAACACTTTTTAAAATGTTATTAAACGATTAGGGTTAGGGTTTAGGGTTTGTGGTTTAGGGTTTAGGTTTTATAACACCTTAGTAAATTATTTTAATAAACACTTAAATAAAGGTTACAATTCTTTTTAATAGATCACAAAACGCTTCTTAAAATGTTATAAAATTCTTAGGGTTTAGGATTTAGGGTTATAACACTTTATTAAATGATTTTAATAAACAATTGAATAAAAGTTACAAAACAATCTTTAAAATGTTATAAAATGTTTACGATTTAGGGTTTAGGCTTTACAATTTAGGGTTTTCGGTTTCAGGTTTAGAGTTTAGGGTTTGAGGTTTATTGTTTATGGTTCAACGTTTTGTCTTTATGGTTTAGAGTTAAGGGTTTCATGTTTATTGTTTAGGGTTTAGGGTTTTGAATTTGGGGTTTATAACAGTGACATAAAATCTTTTAATAAACACTTAAATAAAATGTATAAAATACTTCTTAAAATGTTATAAAACGCTTAGCATTTATGTTTTTTGGTTTAGGCTTTCAGGTTTAGGGTTTAGGGTTTAAGGTAGAGTATTTAAGCTTTATAAAATGCTTGGGTTTTTTAGGGTTTATGGTTTTGTCACTGAGGTTTTAGGGTTTAGGGCATAAGGTTTAGTTCTTATGATTTATAACACTTTATTAAATGCTTTTAATAAACAGCTAAATAAAAGTTACAAAACACTTTTTAAAGTGTTATAAAATGATTAAGGTATAGGGTTTAGCGTTCAGAATTTAGGGTTTAGGATTTAGGGTTTGGGGTTTAGGGTCTAGGGTTTAGGGTTAAGCATTTACGGTTTAGGCTTTAGGGATTAGGGTTTACAGTTTAGGATTTATAACACTTTACAAAATTCTTAGTGTTTAAGTTTTAAAATTTTCAGTTTAAGGTTTATTCTTTCAGGTTTTAATAAACAATTACATAAAAGTTACAAAACACTTTTTAAAATGTTATAAAATGCTCGGGGTTGAAGGTTAATGTTTTAGGGTTTTGGTTTTAGGGTTTAGGGTGTAGGGATCAACCACCGCATGTTGAGTGGATATCTGTTGCTACATAATACACATAATAGATTCATCCCATTGGGCCTCAAGGATTTATGAAGAAAAATAAATAAAAGGAAACAGGTTTATGAAGAAGAGTGGAAAAACAATGGTCGGGGAATCTCATGTATCACAATTTTCACCCTCCTACATTCACATACCCAAGTGCGATCTTCTGTTATTATAGATTCTCATAAAATTCTTAGGGTTTCTGTTTTAGGGATCAAGGTTTGGGATTTAGGGTTTAGGATTTAGGGTTTATAACATTTTTCTAAATTATTTTAATAAGCACATAAGTAAAAGTTACAAATATTTTTTAAAATGTTATAAAATTTTTAGGCTTTAGCTTTTAGGGTTTAGAGTTTCTACCACTTTACTAAATGTTTCTAGAATAAACTTAAACAAAAGTTATAAAAAACTCTTTAAAATGCTATAAACTAGTTAGCGTTTAGGTTTTAGGGATTAGGGTTTCAAGCTTATAACACTTTAGTAAATTCTTTTAATAAACACGTAAAAAAAGTTACAAAACACTTTTTAAAATGTTATGAAATGCCCAGGGTTTACGTTTTAGGGTATAAGGTATATCGTTTCGGGTATTGGGTTTAAGGTTTATGGTTATGGTTTACAGTTTATAACACTTTAGTAAATTGTTTTAATAAACACTTAAATAAATGTTACAAAACGCTTTATGAAATGTTATAAAAGGCTTAGAGTTTAGCATTTAGGGTTTATGTTTATTAGTTCAGGGTTTATAGCTTAGGGTTTAGTTTTTATGGTTTAGGGTTATAACACCTTAGTAGATTATTTTCACAAAAAATTAAGTATAAGTCACAAAAATATTTTTAGAATGCTATAAAATGATTAGGGTTTAGGTTTCAGTAAATTCTTATAATAAACACTTAAATAAAAGTTAAAAACATTTTTTAAAATGTTATCAATTGCTAAGGGTTTAGGGTTAAGAGTCTAAGGTTTATAAGAATTTAGTAAATCCTCTTAATAAACACTTAAATAAATGTTAGGAATTGTTTTAAGATGTTATCAAATTCATAGGGTTTATTGTTTAGGGTTTATGGTTTGGGGTTTTGTGTTTAGTGTTTAGGGTTTAGTGTTTATAACACTTTAGTAAATGATTTTAATAAACACTTAAATATAAGCTATAATATGTTTTCTAAAGTGTTAGAAAATTACTAGAGTTTAGCATTTAGGGTTTACGGTTTAGAGTTTAGGTTTAGGATTTAGGGTTTCAGGTTTGGAGTTTATGGTTTAGGGTTTAGGGCTTGTGGTCTACAGTTTAGGGTTGAGGGTTTCTAACACTTCAGTAGATTATTTTAATAAACTCTTAAATAAAAATTACGGAACACTTTTGAAAATGTTATAAAATGCTTAGGTTTAATGTTTGCAATTTGAGGTTTAAGGTTTAAGGTTTAGGGTTTAGGGTTTATGATTTAGGTTTTAGGTTTTGTAGTTTAGAAGTTCGGGTTTAGGGTTTATAAGGCATTAGTAAAGGATTCTAATAAAAACATAAATATAAGTTTCAAAATACTTTTTAAAATGTTATAAAATGATTAGGATATAGGGTTTACGGTTTACGGTTTAAGGTTTGGGGTTTAAGTTTAGGGTTTATTGTATAGGGTCTACAACATTTTGGTAAATTATTGTAATAAACACTTAAATAAAGGTTACAAAACATTTTTGAAAATGTTATAAAATGATTAGGGTTTGTGATTTACAGTTTAGGGTTTGGGGTTTGGGGTTTAGGGCTTAGGGTTTAGGTTTTGGGGTTTAGGGTTTATGTTTTTGTGTTTAGGGTTTAGGGCTTTGTGTTTAGGGTTTAGGGTTTTGTGTTTATGGTTTAGGGTTTATAACACTTTAGTAAATTATTTTAATAAACACTTAAATAAAAGTTACAAAATTATTCTTAAATTGTTATCAAATTCTTAGGGTTTATGGTTTACGTTTTTGGGTTTGGGGTTTAGGGTTTTGGGTTTTGGTTTTAGGGATAGGTTTTACGCTGTATGGTTTAAGTTTTATAACGATTTAGTAAATTCTTTTGATAAACACTTAAATATCATTTAGGGTTTACGATTTACGGTTTATTTTTTAGGGTTTAGCGTATAGGTTTTAGGTTTTAGAGTTTATAAAAATTTATTAAGAGCTTAAGATGAACACTTAAAAGGGGTTAAAAAACACTTTTAAAATGTTATATAATGATTAGGGTTTGGTATTTAGGGTTTAGGTTTTGTAACACCTTAGTAAATTCTTTTAATAAACACTTAAATAAAAGTTACAATATTTTTTATAGATCATAAAATGCTTAGGTATTACGGTTTAGGGTTTGGGGTTTGGCGATTAGGGTTTAGTGTTTAGGGTTTGGGGTTTAGGGTTAAGGGATTAGGGATTAGGTTTTATGGTTTATAACACGTAATAAAT
>APFE031486652.1:0-17590 GCA_000404065.3 Pinus taeda
CCACCACCAGCTTCACTGCCTTCATCCCCATCTTCGCCCATACCCCCTCTGCCACCACTACGAGTCAATATGGAAAGCACGATAAAGTTTCTAGTGTTCAAGGCAGTAGGAAATGAAGATCCGAACCAGTTTTGGTTCGTGGTAAAAGCTGTATGGGAAGCGCTGGAAGTTACAAAAAACAATATAAAGAAAGCAACATTGGTCAACTCTCTACAGGATAGTGCATTGACCTGGTATATTAAGGATTCTAATGACAATCCAAATGCGAGGATCGCGGATATCCAAATTGTGCTGAACAAAGAATTTAGCAGGACGAAGTTAGAGGCGCAGTCAATCATTGGGTTCAAGGAGATCACAATACTACTAGGCGAGACCCCCCTGGGAATTAGATTAGAGACTGAAGTGCACAATTCGCAAAGCTAATATGACCTTGACGGATGAGCAACACAACGAATGGTTTGTAGCATCACTAACATGCATTTGAGGAACGCGCTGTCACAACAAGGTTAACAGCTCAGGTAGAGGCCTTGGAGATCACAAGGAGGCTGCATGAGACCTAGATACAAGATCCTAACCTGGGATTTCAACAGATCCATGCATAGTTGAAAAACTTATGCCTTGAGATGCAGAGTCTGAAACCGGATAGGACAACTCGCTCGGAAGTGCACGATGAGGTATGGTGTGTTAAATGTAAGGGTCAAGGTCATGACAAGGACCACTGCGTAGTGTTCATGAATTACCTCACAGGAGGAGGACCGATGTCGTTAAGACCAGAGGCACAAGTAGGACCTAGCGCAACACTTGCTTTATGGTGCATGATTTGTCAAATAGGAGGAAAGCATGCTACGAACAACTTCCATTTGTTGCAGAAGTACACATAGAATTCAAAAAAGTTGTTCTATAATTTCTGTAGATCAGTGGGACATGATGAGCACACCTATAGAAGCTATGAGCTGATGATGGATAGGACTCCCACCTATAGAGTTCAGGCTGAAATGCGACCTCTTGACCATAATGTAGGAGTGGCATGAATCGGATTTCAAGGGCGTGGACGAGGTCGAGGTGGAGGAGGACATGGAAGAGGTTGTGGAAAGTTGATATGTTACAATTGTGGGGGGCCAGGACATTATGCCAGCGATTGTATGAATCCAACGCGTCCATCAGGTTTGTATTGTACCTTATTTGATCATGAGATGGAGGATTGTCCCACACTAGTAGCGAGGTTGCATGACAAAGGAGCGCTCCAACCTCCCTCGAATCAGAACCTACAAATGATGATGTCTGAGCCACACGAGGAAGACCCCAACGTGAACATTGTGCTCCGAAGTGGAATTACGACAGGGTATGATAAAGGAAAGCAACCCGAATATAGTAACTGGGTTCACAAAGATCTGACGGAAGAACCAAAGTTTGATTTGGAGCGTGCTAAGGAAAATTTCATGGAAGCTAGGAAGAGCTTCATTGATGCCTCCACTTCAGGAAGAAAAGACAGACCGGAGCTAGAAATGGACCCATTAATGCTCATGACATTCCTAGAAAAATGCATGAAGCTATTGCGCGATAGCAAGGCTGTAAAGGGATTGCAAGAACTCATAAATAGATGTGTTGGGACTGTACCAGTAGAATCCCATGTAGTCCAGAAGATTGGAAAGCATGTGATGAGTTTGGAAAGAGAAATGAGATTGACCGCGTATATTGGAGAATATGAGATGGACCATGTGATTCTAGATTTAGGATCGGATGTGAATGTTCTGCCAAAGCATACATGGGAGCACATGGGAAGGCCTACGCTATAATGGTCTCCTATCCAGCTACAAATGATGAACTAGCAAAAGATCATACCTATGGGGAGATTACAGGGAATCACCATGGATATTGAAGGAGCAAGCGCGCTAGCAGAATTTGAAGGGATAGAGATTGTTGATGACAAAAACCCCTACCCTGTGCTATTAGGAATAGATTGGGCCACTGACATGAACGGGGTGATAAACCTGAAGAAGTGCATGATGATTTTTCAGAAAAAGCCTTTGTGCGTAGTCGTACCTTTGGACCTTGTAGAAGGATCATGCTATACGGAGCCAATGCATGACTATGAAAGTGGTGACAACTTAGACTGCATCTACAAGATAACTGCGGAAGAGTAAGATTGGGTAAATTCCATCGCGGATGGATGAATCTCATGGGAGCAAGAAAGCTCTTGTACATTGGATTTTGATGAGGAAATAGAGTAA
This sequence comes from Pinus taeda, assembly GCA_000404065.3. NCBI lineage: Eukaryota > Viridiplantae > Streptophyta > Pinopsida > Pinales > Pinaceae > Pinus > Pinus taeda. The sequence continues at coordinate 2,232 of APFE031486652.1, forward strand.
TTGTAGAACTAGTTGCACAAGGTGACCATGCTGAATTGTAATATGATGAAAAGATCGTTGCACTATGTATTGACGGAGGTAAGGGATCTGCCCACTTATGATGGGTTAAGTGAGGTAGATGCTTTCTTGAACATATTTGAAAGGAAGCTATCGAAATAACAATGTTTCGAGGCTTTGAAATGGGTACTACGCACTACCCCCGCGAAGTGGTGGGGTAAGCACCAAGGAAGCTTTGAGGACTAGCGCGAATGCAAGAGAATGATGTGCATGCATTTTGGGAAACCTTAGATGTGTCTAACAGACAAGAATGATGGATGGGGTGATCCGCGCATGCATCTGTCCAGGTGGGTACATGCATATGGTAAACAACCTGTGCGGATTCACATGTACTTCACGTTTGGGAACATGGTCAATAAGCAGATGTTGGCAAGGAAATTGCGTGAATGGTCCCTCCAGTTGGGACGATGAAGTCTGGAAAGAATGAGTGTGCAGAAGGTTACCCACGCAGAAGCCTTTAACGAAGTGTGCGAAGCACTGAACAGGGTATATGATGGATAGTGGAGTGATTGGGACCTGCGCTTACGAGCAGTTCTATGGGCTTATAGGACAAAGTGAAAGAAACTGATGGGCCAAACGCCTCCTACATTGGCCTATGAGCAAACACTGTAGTTCCAATAGAGCACAATATGCCTAGTCCGTGCATAGCAGCGCCGATAGATATGACAGTTCGCAGAGCCTTAGAAGAAGGGATCGTGCAGCTGAATGAAGCAGAACGCTTAGGAACTGAGGAAGAAATCCCACATGGTGATCTTAGGCTCCAAGAGCTCATGAAAGAAAGGGTGCGATTAAGGGAGAAAAGCGTTCTAATAGAAGTAGACACCAAGAAGCTTGAGGAAGAAATAAGGAAGGATTTTCTCGATAAGAAAACCAAGGTGATAAAATAGGCGGCGCACGATTATGTTGACGAATTTGGGGACTACTGCCGAGAGTTGATCAATTTGATGCCTTGGATTGGACCGTATATTACTAGAAGGACTACCCATGGTGGCATGATGTAGAGGGTAAAGTGCGCGACGCGAGCAATAAAAATAAAAGGCAGATTTTTTCCAGGAGCTGTGTGATGTCGGGGGTGCACACAGAAGCAAAGTGTCACAAGGTACGCGACCATGCAAGGGGGGCTGCGCTGTTGTACAGGTTGGCTTGAAAGTGACCATTGTAGTCACTATTCACAATGTGATGCTTGACTTGAGACCAAATGGAGCGGGCAAAAGGCATTTAAGACGCGCTTTATGGGCAAGATTTGGGAAAATCTGCCAACAAGAGATCATTAATGGACCAGATTTGGGGGGAATGGTAGAATTCAAACTCAAAAGGCGCTATAAAATGCAAAGGGCTACCCAGTAAAAAGCAATTGGTAATTTGCGAATTGAGTTATCTTGTGCCCCGAGTATTCCGAATCGAGACTTTTTTGTCCTGTGGAGAGTGTTGGATGAGCCCCTCATTAAATGGTTGAGAGATTTTTGGACGAACAAGATGGCAACTTCTGAAGAAGCCACAGAAATCACAGATATGACAGCCACAGAAGCTGCATAGGCCATGACCATAGAAGATGCCCCTGAGAGTGTCGGGATTGTTGTGGAAATCCCTAAATCATCGTGCATGCCGAGACTGAAGAAAGATAAAGAATCAATGGTTCTTGTACATGTGTCCCCTCAAAACTTGCTGCAAACCAGATTAACAATGGAGGAAAAAGGAAAAGCGGTTAACCTGGAAACCGATGAGGAGAAAGAAGACTTGGAGGATATCATAATTGAAGAGGTCAAGGACGAGGACATGGAGGAAGCAACCAAGGGCATGGTCCCTCTAACTAAGCAACTTGCGTGTGTCCCTTTGTGGAAGGGGAAGGTAAATATGCCCAAGGACCTCGATGAGAGCAAGAGCTCTCTCCAGACTTTGCTCCTCCTGGACGATATCATCTTTAAAGGAGCGTACTTGGGAAGGGTGTCGAGCTTAAAATTCAAGGATTGGGATCTCTCTAACCACAAGAAATTCCCTCACTTGGTGATTTTGCACCTCATGAAGCCAAAGAAACACACTGTGGTGGGAGTCATAGAGCTGGAGTTGCGCAAGTGGTTATGCAAAGTCGAAAAGGCAAGGTTGTTGAACCTGCTCTGGGTGTTGCATTACCGTCATGCCCCAGTGACTATTTTTCGTCATCAGGCAGCTGCTCTGCTTGGTGCATGGTGGGTGTTTGTGGCTGGAGGAGCCCATCCCCATCATGGACCACCAAATCCATCGGGATACTCGACTCTCGTGTAAAGGCGAAGACCCCCGCAGACATTTCGGAGGGGAAGAGCAGTGATTTGGCCATCACAGAGGCCATGAAAACGAAATACAAGATGGAGAAGGAAAAGAGGGGTTAGACGATCTCCAGTATCAACAACAAAATAGTTAGAGTGGTGACTCATATACTGGCAGGTAAGGTCATGCGGAAGTGTTGCTCGGATGAGGTGCCCATGTCGGTGGTGGCACTTGTTGAAGAGTGTGCAGAAGGGATCCAGTTTAACTGGTCCAAATTCTTGTGCAAGGAGTTCCTAGAGAATTGTCGTGAGGCACAGAAATAAGGAAAAACTTTCCAGTATGCATGGCTTCTGTTGCCCATAGTTCTGGTGGCTGGGGAATTGCTGGAGGACAGCCAGTTCCGCACAATTGCAAGGGATCTCCAGGAGGCTGCAAAGTACGCTTCGTTGTGGGCCACTAAAGATGCAAACCATATCTACGATAGTAAAATATTCTGCGTGTTCATTTAGATGAACATCAGAATGGGGATTAACCGCAAGCCGTGGTTATCACCCACTGTCTACAACAGCCTGCAAAGTTTCACACAGTTTAAAGCAAACTTTCATCACATCTACCTCAGGGCGCGCAAGGACCCTACAAAGAAGTGGAATGAACTGCCTTATATAGTCACATATGATGTGATCTTCGACGTACTTGAGATGTGACCGCTGGAGTGATGCGCCCCAGACATCTCTACTCTGGAAAAGTCTGCCGCGCAGAAAAGGAAGGAGGTGACAAAACTGTGCGTGGCGTAGTTGGCATAAAAGAGAAGGAAAGAAGTAGTAGTAGCAAAGGTGTAGGAGGCATGGGACGCTGCATAGACAATAATAGAAGAGAAAAAGGCCACAATAGCAGCACAAAAGGTTGCAGAGAAGGAGCATGAGGGCCAGAAGTCGCCTTCGCCTGAGCAGGAGTAAGAGATTGAAATAGAGATAGAGGAGGGCAGTGCAGACCCCCAAGTAACATCAACACAATTGAAGCGCCAGTGCCCAAGTGTTCTGATGGGGTTGCGCAAGAAGGTAAAAGCATCTAATCTGTCTATCGTCTCGATCACCCTTACTGAGGGGGATTTGCATGATATAGGAGAGATGGTGGGCAATGTCACCACAGAGGTCCTCCAAAACTTTTTAGAGGAGAATGAGATTGTGTTGGGGGCCCTCCGAGCACAAATTCAGAAGTTGCAGGTGCACGCTCCTTAGGCTGGTACCCTCTCGACCAACCTCGCAGTAGGAACAGTCGCAGCTGAGGAAATGTTGCGCGCTCATACAACCAACACAATAGTGCTACTAGAAGGGGCACTGGTTACAACAAATGAGGCCGACTGGCCTATGATTAGTACATTAAAGGGGATAGGTATCAACGTGGCTGTGCTCCCTCGGGAGACGCTCTATGTTTTGCAGGATGGGATTACTGCAGAACTATGGGGTAGGGAGAGCCGTGCGTTGCAGGTGCTAAGTGAGCAGAAGATCAACATAGAGTAATTGAGCTTGCAGTGCGATGAGGTCATGTCTCAGAATAGGCAGATGGTGCAGGTACTTGAAGAAGCCTTTCAGATGGTCCCTGAGCTGGCCATTCCAGCAGAAGCACCAGCAGAGGCGCACATCTAGAGATTAGTAGCAAGGTTGCGCGAGGCGTGAGAAGAAATGGCTAAGGTTCAGCTGGAGCTGAACCTTTGGATCACAGAGTTGCGGTTGAAGGCATGACCTTCAACTCCTCTAGAGGCAAGGGAACAATGTAGCAGCTCCATCACATCAGGGCTAGAGGAGATCAACAGTGCAGTAAGAGACTGCACCAAAATGTTGGAAAAATCATTCGAGGTCCTCACAAATCTACAGGAGGACCCTAACATACAACACTTAGAAACATAGGCACATGAGCTACAACAGCAGTACGACAACGTCAAAGGGACCGTGCAGACGGTGGCCCTCACTTAGAGGCTCACGCGAATGCAACAAGCCAAAGCACTTAAAGAGCAAGTAAATGTAGAACGACACAAAAAAGCAGTTTTGAAGGCGCGTGTTCAGCCTTGGATTGATGAGGCCTTCGTAATCACAACAACAATTGAAAGCAAGCTCGTGCAGATGCAGGGGATGCAGGAACAGATACAGGGGACTAGTTTTGACACCGCGATCTCAGAAAAACGCATACAAGAGATACAACAAGCAGCCACTCAGTGCGCTGCCGGCCTTGCTGCAGTTCGAGCAGAGTTGGGAGGTCTCCACGTGAAGATCTCCGCACCGATAGAGTGAGTCGAGGGCGAGTCATGATGTTTGTGTTGGGGGCCTATTGGCAGTGGGATCTCCCTAAGGCAAGTTTTGGGGCTTAAAGCCTATGTTTTGACTAAGTCCAATGTAAAGACTCCACGATTTGTGAGCACCGAGCGCGAAGATGGTAAATGAGTCAGAGGGTTGTTTGCCCTCAGTTTTGTAATGTAATGTCAATTTGAAAGATCTACCCATGGTCCGAGACCATGGGATTGTATAAATAGAGGGAGGCTCTAAGTGTAAAGAGATCTAAGAATGAATGAATGAATGATCATGGAATAGAAGCATAACAGAGTATCTGAAGTGTAAAGTCTAGCTTTGGGTCGTAGAGTAGGAGAAGGCTCTGCAGCTGAGTGTGTGGACCCCTATAGCTGAGTGCACAGGGCAGGTTGAGTCTGTAATTTCTGGAAGCATTAATAAAGAGAAGTTTTACCATATTTCGTTGTATCTTTTCCTGTTTTATGCATTGAAGTATATTGGGTATGAATTGCAAGTTTACTGTTTATTTACAGCGCGAACTTATATAAATGTGATGAGTAAGTGAATATAATATAAGGTATCTTTTTATGTGAAGATAACTAACTGCTATAAGAAGATAAGTAAGATCCATGTGATGAGTAAGTGAATATAATATAAGGTATCTTTTTATGTGAAGATAACTAACTGCTATAAGAAGATAAGTAAGATCCATGGTGTGACTTGGGTAATAGTGCAGATTGGTGCTCCAACAGCGCGAAAGCCCCACAGCCCCTGGTTAGGGCTGCACAAAGGCAAATATAACAGGGCACGAAGGCCCCGTAGGTCAGGGAAGTGCGCGAAGGTATTCACAGTTGGACTAAACCAACCCCTTAGACATCTCAAGGTTGCAAAAACTTGGTTTCAGCATTCCCCCATACTGCTTCGGGTGAGACCTTAGTCTGTGCTCTGCAAACTGTTACCGAAAGGGCCAGTAGTACAGGGATTTATTTGGCTAGTTAACTCCGAACTTGGGTTAGGCCCCAACAAGCCAACAATTATAAGGGGTATTTGAGTAATAATTCTTGAATTGACCAAGAATTCACATAATTCTTGCAATAACTACTTGTTGCTACATAATTCTTGCAATAACTACTTGTTGCTACACTTGCCACTGCACTTATCTTTTTGAAAGGGCTTACTTTTCTCTTTTGGGCTTTGAAGATTGACCCCAACCATTGTTGGGAGAATGGTTGGAGTGTGCCCATTTTAAGTGTAGCTTGGTGTTACCTTAAAGGATTCCTCTCTTTAAGATCTAGACTTGATGTTCAAGAAAGGCCTCCAGATCCTTGTTCTTCTAGTTGATTACCATTTCTTGCAGATCTAAATAATCCAAATTGATATCCTCACTTCCATTTATAATATATTGAGATAACACCTTTTTCATCGAGATCTCGGGATTGCTAGGTGACACTAAATGATGGGGACCATAAGGGATGGAGGATCTTGTAAGCATTTTTGAGTTCTCTTTGGTGTGATCTAATGCTGGTGGCTAGCCACAAACAAATCTAGTCGACAAGGCTCTTATGTCATTGGAGATGCATCAAAGGATGTGTCAGTGAGGGATTCAAATTTGTTCTAGGTTTGGAGCCTTGGATCAATTTCAGAAGCAATTGAAGCCTTTGTTTGCTTGTGATTATAATTTATTAGAGTGAATCCTTCTAGATCCATGGATGGGTCCTTAGGTTGTTGCGTTGCCATGATGTGAAGAGGGTATTCTTTGAAGACCATATCAATGGCAAGCTGACACCGAAAGGGGATGTGTCCATAGTCCAGTGGCTATTGCAAGAACTCATCCCTAAAATATAGATCAATGGAGGCTGGGAGAGGTTGAGAGATATCCATGTAGACACAGATCTGTGATGTATATTTGCCTTGTCTCGTGACTTCTACATATTTGACAAAGTGACCAAGGTTGGTTTCCTGTAGCCTCTAAGGTTTCTTCCTCCCAGAATTCCCTTAGTAGAGAGTATAGTTTGATCCAAATTAGAGCCATCATAAAACTTTCTTTATTTTGGCAAAAGCCTTCAATCCAAAACTGGAGGTAATGACTTGTAGAATTGAAAAAATATGTACCACCTTCAAATACATGCATCTAGTCCTCCAGATTAGCAAAGATCACAGTGAAGAAGCCTTTGGCCCCTAATTCTATATCTATTTGTCCTTTACACTTCCATTTGTTTTGAATCCAATTGATGAGAGCACATTGCATGAGCTAGAAATGTAAATTTTTTCCAATCAAAGCATGGTCTTGCATGAATTGGATGTTGTGCTCTATTTGGGAAGATTTTATCTTGAATTTAGGGTCTTTGGCTACTTTTTGCAAACACTGACATCATCTTCAACCTTGCCATGCTGCACCTGCCAACAAATCTGTGGAATTGCAAGAGGGAGAGTTGAGTGATTGTTGAAAGATTATTTGCTCCTATATCCATTTGCATTGCCTCTTGGCTTGTCATCACCAAAAATTACATTATATTATAGAAGAAGAATGGGAAGCCACTTTCTCCACTCTAATGTATAAAGAAAGGCAAAATAAAAAATAACTTGAGAAAAACCCTAATTGCAAAATTTCCAAACTTTAACTACTATTATATTTCTATATTACTCTTAATAGTCCATTTTAAATATTAATAATTAAATTAAAAATTTACAAATCAAAATAAACACATCTATTAACATAAATATAAAAAATTATCATAAACCTAAATTAAATATTCAAAATATTCTCTACATTTAATGTTAAAAATAAATAAATTATCATAAACCTAAATTAAATATTCAAAATATTCTCTACATTCGATGTTAAAAATAAATTTATTTCTCCTATTCAAAACAACAAATTTTCGTTTTCTAACCTTTTTCTTTTCACTGACAATTAGTCATCGTGATTGAGAATCAACCTTTATGTAAAATACCATCATGAGTTAAACCCCGGATGATGCTGAATCCTAACCATGGTTATTGATTGTCATTAAATTGTTCCTTGGAATTTTTAATAGGGAGTACTAATTTCACCTAATCAAGTCCGTTCTGGATTAAAGTAGACGAAATCTGAGCTGCATGAGTTTGAAAAATATGTTTACCTGAGATGAAACGATTAAGAATCTTCTAGAATGATTAATTAACTTTTGCGTATGCGACATGTATATATTATTGTAATGCACAATTGGGAAAACAAAGTGCAATTTACGAGAATATTTTTAAAAATAGAGTAGAACAATAACTAAACTGCAGTTACTAAACTAAAAATATTTTTCAAAATAGAGTAAACAACTAAGCTGCAGCTACTAAACCAGTTTGATCAACAACTTACATTCGAGCTCCTAAACTCTATTCTTCTGGGTGTTTATTATAAAATTTAAAGAAAATTAAATAAGTTTTTATACTCATCCTATTCACAATTACATTTATCTGATATTTATATAAACTTAATTAAATTTAATATGTAAAATTAAAATTTAGCTTTTAAGATTATTGGATTAAAATAATAAATAACTAAAATCTTAATTTAAACATTTAAAATAATTTTAGCTTTAAAATAATGATTAAAGTATTTATTATTTTTTAAATTATTTTTTAATGGAAAACAAATGGTTTTTAATAAAGCTTTCCTTAATCACATAAGTATTAAGCAAGTTAAAATTGATTTTTATATACTGAAATTATAAAAACATATTTATATTTTATAAAAAACATTTTTAAAACAGAGATCTAATTTCCAAAGTATTTTATTTATTTAATTTGACATTGTAAAAAGCACATTAGGTACAACGAATAAATAAAATGTTCGTGTGTAGTTCTTTATTTCCGAACTTTTATTGGCAGCCAAAACATTACATTTTACACCACCATGTCATCGCACCCAATAATTTATATCCAACCCTAAGACCTTCACAAACGCCCAACAATATTTACCCCTATACACACGGCCGCCATATCCAAATATTTTCTTGACAGCTAACCGTCAATTTCAATGGCTCTAACCACAGGTTTGATCTCAGGTTGCTTGGGAACCGTGATAGTGAGTACTTCGTTTTCCATTGTGGCCTTTACCTCTTCAATTTTGGCATTTTCCGGTAGCCGGAAATGCCAGAAAAATTTCCCCTGAGATCGTTCAATTCGATGCCACCTGTCATTCTTTTGCGCTTCTTCTTCCTTGCGTTCACCACTGATCTATAAAACTCGGCCATCTTCCACCTCTATTTTTACCTCCTCTTTCTTCAGACCTGCCAAGAACAAATGGTAAATTTACAACGCTAAATAGCTACTAATCCAACAAATTATTAAGAAAAGGAGAAATTAAAAGATGCCCTCTATTGGGCATGATGAATACCTGGAAGATCAGCCTTAAAGATGTGCGCATCGGAAGTTTCTTTCCAGTCGAGCGGATTGTTGGCTATGGGCGTTACATCCTAGCTTGGAAAGTGGGCTATGTCCTTCAAAAATGGACAATTCCCAAGATCCCATCGATCCAGTGAGAACGGATCAAAAGTGCCAGATAAGACAGGACACTGAGACATGGCTGCTGCGATGAATATCGATTCTCTAGCAAATATCGAAGATCTTTCACTGCTAATAGTTGATTTTGTAATACATGCGGAGTTCTTGTTGTATAGGGAAGCATTTATAACAGCAGGGGGAGATGGGTAGAATGTTTAAGAATGAAAGGTGCCATTGCAGTCTACGAGAGTGGAACGCGCAAGATTGTTCTAGCGGTTTCTTTTGGATGGTTCTAGACTGGTTTTTGCCAGTAGTTGTAGTTTTATTTTTTTAATAATTAAGAAGAGTAAATGGAAAATGACGTTTGGAATGTATTTCTGTATTGGCCCAAAAGTGGGAAAACAATAGTCTGATCCTTTATAGGATAATAGAAAGAAAGAAAATGAAGTTAATCAGATAGGATAATAGAAAGAAAGAAAATGAAGTTAATCAACAATCTCATTTTCACAACTCATGCTAAAAAAAATTAACTTATTAGTCTTTTTGGTCAAACAGAAGCCTATACCCAAGTTGGACGGTGGACATGTAAATACTTCCTTATTTTTCTTTATTCCTCTTTTGTACGATTGGACTATGGTGTTAGTTTGTAGGTTTCTGTGGAGTGGTTTTTGGGAAATTGAATTCGGATGGTCCACAGTGTTCATTGTTTTTGTCGACGTTTCGAGCCTATACCAAGACTAATCATCAGGACTTGATATACAGAGAGGAGAAAAGCGAGAGATAAATAGGGTTAAGGAGCTTTGTTGAGTATGGTGATTAAAAATATGGCATTATCATTAATTTCTCTTTGTCACTCTCATGGATAACCAAACTTTTTAAGGATTACACTATATTTTATAAGATACTTTTATGAATAACCAAAGTTTTTATAAGACAATCTTTTTGGTTGTCTTATTTGGCCTCTTCAGGGAGGCTAAAAGCATATCTTATATTAGTATGTTCCTTTCACATTTTTGAGAGAGGTAAACTAATGTTAGCATTAGTTTAAAACATTAAATACTATGTTGTACAATTTCATGAACTACATTGTATAATAGAGGAACCATCACATTAAACTATATTGTCCACCGCTGCATGTATGCCTATCGCCGCTTCTATTTACATGTAACCAAGTGTCATACACTCAAAAGAAAGTTGACAAAACTGTGTCATACACTTCCACTTGAGCCCTCTATCCACACTAGAAGAAAACAAAGACACTTCAAGAAACCAAACACCTCCTCAACGAGATTTCACCTCCTCGATGCTTTGCATTAACAAGATTAGATTTTTTTTAGAGAGCTGGAATAGAAAGACAATTTATTGGAAGAGACAACTTGGAACCAGGATCTGTATTAACAATGCCTTTCTTTTACATAGGTGGAATGATAGACAAGTTACGGGAGGAAGCAAGCAGATGGTTAGCAAGTAAGATAGGAAGTAGAAACCAGGTAGATGGTTAGCAAGTAGAGGCAAGCAGATGGTTAGCAAGTAGGATAGCAAGCAAAAACCAGGTAGATGGAAAGCAGACAAAGAAATAAAAAAATCTTACCTTTGTGTATAGCATGCATATATTGCAGAACACTCATACTTTGTCACTTTTCTACTTCTGGGCCTTTGTGTCGTAAGGCCGTCTGACTAACATGAGAGGAAGCACTGCATCTGAAGAAGAAACAACACATGACTCAACAATTTAATCCTGTTTAATTCATGGTTGGTGTATTTTTCAGATGAGAATCATATTACTAGCCACCTACCATCCCTGAGTCCGTTGAGAAACATGAAAATTGGTGACCCCCTTACCCTGGGGAATATGTTGGATATTCTAGTCGATAGGGTGGTTGTAGCTCCCACTTAGAGTTAGCCTGCCAACCTTAATATTGGTGCCTTCTAGATCACCGCCACAGCCTATCACCAATACACCATGCCTCATCGAGCAGTTTGTCTAAGTTCCAAAGCACCATTACATCGTTTCCATGGACTACAACATACAACATCTACACGAAAGTAATGGGTCGGTCAAAGAGACAGATTCATATTCTTCTCGAACCAAAAGCAGGCCTTCATTCCCTCCCTCTAAATAAGAACAAAAATTTTCTATCATGGCGACTGAACACATAAAGTAATTCCATTTGGGTGAGGATAACTAACTACTGAAAGCCAGATGGGTGTAGTGAGGTGCCAACTTGCTATCTTGATGAAGATGCATAGTTAAGAAGAACACCAACAATAACATTCGCTTCTTTTATGGGCTGGTGTCACGCTTGCTTAGGCCCGACTGGTGTCTTTTGCTATTTTATGAAGAAGGTTCACCTGGGCACACTTTATAGAGCTCTTTGAGCATAACTTGATGGAAGGAAGAGCAATTCACCCACCAAGGAGCTACTATAAAAAAACAACACTGAACTTGAGTGTGAGTAGTTAAGAGGAAAGCACTGATTTCTTATTGTTCACTTTGTCGGCCTGCTCGTTTGTTAGAACCTCTTAAACAATGTCTTTATTCCTTGATTTCCTGTTTGTTGGCAGAATCGATTGGCCGATCTGCTCGTTTGTTAGCACCTCCTAAACAATGTCTCTATTCCTTACTTTGCTTCTTGCTGGAAGAATCAATTAGCATAGGCTTACAAAAGAAATGCACCCTCACACTACTATTCTGAGTACTGAAAGAGTTTGGAGATGATTATTTTTTACCTCTAATACTACAGTTGTACTCGACGATTTTGGTGTGTCGAAGTGTCTAGCTAATAGAGAAACTTGGGAATCAATTGCTGTGACACCTCAGATGCATGCATGGTCAGTGTCACAACCCTCTATTTTTATTTTAATTTATTATTAATTATAACTTTGAGATACATTGTATATTTTCAAAATAGATAATTCGTACCTGACACTGAGTTTGCATCTGATGAGTTGAGATGCCTTGGGCACTTATTGAATTTACCTAGGTAGATCAAGTGGTGATAAAATGTAGGTAAATGGCCTTTGAGGATATTTGATGAGTTGTCTACTCCAACAAATAATGTGTGGATTTGTCTCCCTGTTCTATTTTCCTAAAAAATTGACTAGTATTCAAATATGATATTAGACTGGGATAGATAGACAAATGAATGGCACTTTATTAAGGGTCACATTGACATTGTACATTGACATTGTGCCAATTGTGCCAATTGTCAGGATTTCCAATTGTGCCAATTGTCAGGATTTCGCGTTTCTTATTAAATTACCACTGCAACTTCCATTCTCACGAAATAGATGGAAATTCAGACTTAATGTTTCATAATAATCGGACAATCCAAATCTCCTCATCTACTTTCTCTCATTCTAAAGGGAAAATGTCATTGGAAACGCTCAACTAAAACAATGACAAATTCTACTAATATAGATTCAAATTTAAGATTATTTCGGTCCATATCCATGCTCCTAACACAACATCTGACCATTCACTTGAGAAGAAGCCAAATGGATCGAGTCTTTGCTTTACCTCCAAGAATTTATCTAGCTCATATGTCTTTTGAGTAGTTCCATAGAATGTAAACACTCGATTCTTCACCTAGTGTAGCCTTCTCCCATCATATTTGAGCATCAATTTAAAAGTTTTTCCTGTGTCGCTTCTAGCTTTAGTTTCTGCTTAGGTATCCAATCACCATGGTGGAAAACAATGAAAACATAACATAATTCTTCCATTCATACCATCAAGCACACTTGACCCCAGAATCTCATGTTCTCTACCATAAAATATCTTGCCAGTTAATATTTCTTTATTTTCCAATGCTCTGCAGGATTGATAGGAGCCGTAAAAATTCGACACTTGCTTTTGTTAGTCCTTTTCTTTGAGGAATGTTTTCTTAAAGGATTCGAGATGCAGAAATACTAGATCCCCTTCTTCAAAGTTGTGATCTAAGTGATATTGATCTGTGTGTCCCACTTTGTTTTATTTGACTTCATAAGCCCCTATTACATTATAAGTATCATTGATTTTAGCTTGTTTACTTTTGTAATTTTGAGAGCAATTTTGTAGTTACTGCATTTTGAAGATTTTTATGCTCTACCTTTTGTTGTAGGGTTCAAGTTTCTCTATTTCAAATGTTTGTTTTGACCTTCTATTCAAAGTGTTGTTAATGCTTTATTTCCATTATTAGCTTCATCTCCCTTGGATTTTTCTTAAACATGCACTCCAACACTAATGCTTTCTTCTTCCGGAAGAAGTTCCTGTGAAGACTTGTAATGTTAAAAAAGAATTCCATCTTGTTCTCTCTCGTTTCTTTTAGTATTTCACTCTCAATATGTTCATCATCAATGTCTTAGATGTCCCAACTTTCAATTTCTTCACACATGCTATCTCTCATTCTATAGTGCATGTTATGGGAATGTCATGGTATGGAGCAATAAAAAGGGTCTTTTTATCACCTAATTACCTCACATTAATTGTCAACCCAGGGACGACTTTTTATTTCAAGAGTGTACTCAGTCTGAGGCGGCTATTTACTCAAGAGTAATGTTTAGTAGTACATCGTTAAGAGAACACAAGAGTAAATGGATGCTAAACTATGACTAAATTGCTTCAAAAGGATAAAATCACACAAGGCAACTTATCAGTCAAGGGTGCGGAAGCGATAACCCATCCCTCTAGAAAATGATGGAAAGGAAATTAGAGCATGGACCATAGGTCTGGGAGCTAAGCAGCGACTGCTGAGGCTCACTACAGCCTTAGACCTTCTCTCACACCAAAGCAGCAAATACAAGTAAATGGAACGGCATAAAGTAAAATAGAACAACAAATAGGAAATGGAACATCAAGTCTAAAATGGAACGGCCGTAAATGGAACAACAAACTAGAATTAAAGGAATCTGAACAACAAACTTTAATTAATGGAAATGAACAACAGCAAAGCCAAATTAATAGCAATCTTTACCCTGAGAATAAATCGAACAACACAAGGAAATAGAACAGCATTGATTAATGATGGAATATGAAACAATGCTGGAAAGTCAAATATAAATACACACGGTACACCTTAATAGTAATCTAATATGGTAATCCAATTATCAGTCTTAGTTATAAAGAATACGACTGTATTTTGTAATGGAACCGCAACGTCAATAGATTCAACAATCGCCAGGAAATATAATCTCTAAGATGAACTCAGGAATACCAATTTATGAAGGTCACAACACGGTTACGCTGTAATTGAACATCAATAACATTCTGTAAGGATCAACAACGTTATATCAATGATTAAAAGAACAGCAATGTGTTACCAAGTCAAGATGATTCAATGCTACATTCTTGTCATAGAGAATGATATTAATCAGTTGGACATAAATCAAATATAATAGAACCGTGATGTAAAATAACAAAACATACCAGATTACTGAATAAAGCTTGATAAGCAAACCATGCATGAACTAAAGATATAATATACAGCAGCAGCACAATCCACCAGTGGCTGGGCCCTTAGCCGCCAGTGGATGCTGCTGGGCTACTTCAGATGAGAAGAATGAACAGCAACTCCCAAATCATATATTAATCATCAAATTGTGCAATCATTACAACAACAAAAGCTTGAGAATTACAATGGCAATGCAACAATCCCTATCCTATCATGAATAATCCATCATCATTATTGAATCTCCAATCCTGAATCCTCAATTCTCCATCCCCAAAGTCATCCTGAAGTCATCCCCATCTCTGATCTCTGTTTTCATTTAAATAGAGAGATCAGAGAGAAGTTACAATAAAGATAAGTACAACATGATTTATATTAGAAAATTAGATTGTTTCCAACCAATTGATCAACAAGAAGATATATTTCCATTCATCTCTCAACAAAAGCAAGATGAATTTGGCTTTGCAGCTGAGATTAGGAGGATGGCCGCAACAGCAAATCTAAGAAAATCGTGCTCAAAGAACCCTACGTTTTTCTCAGTACAAGCTGAATTTGGGCAAATCGTTCTTCACTAAAGTTAATTGGATCCGTTCTGGACAAAACCCATGTTCCAGATTTTCCAAATTCTTCTTCATTTGCTCAGAATATCAACCGCAAAACTATCACTTCTTATTCCAGCGAATTTCTGAGTTGGTAGATTTAATAGTCAAATCTTCAATCTAGAAATTATCTTGGAGGTTAAAAATGGTAAATAATGTTACAACTAATTTATTGAAACTATCATTGATAAAATCATTCATAATCATCAATCTATTAGAAATAAAGGAGAATAAATAATATTCAATCATAAGAGCATAAATCATTATAAAAT
>APFE031486653.1:0-18801 GCA_000404065.3 Pinus taeda
GCAGGGAAAACACAATATATATAAATGTTCATAGATATTATCAATATTTCTATTATATGTCTCAGATCAGGAATAGCAGCACAATATCCAGTGCAAAACCTGCGGTTAACTGTTCATAAATGTTATCAAACACAAAATGAGAGAAACCAAAACTTTTTATAATCCACGATTTTAAAATGTGTGTCATACGCCATTGTTTCTTCAAAATCGCATGCCTAGTAATTAAAGGCACATGCAGACCCCACGCGGCATACCACCGCTAAACCTATCGCCAAGTTCGAAGTCGGAATCCATTTCCCCACTAGTAAACCTAACCTGTCACATTGTTCAAAGTTGGATTCTATCATTTTCTTTTACAATAGCATGTCTTTTCCATGAGTAAACCTTTGTCAAAACACAATATTACGACTTTGTATGTGAAATCTCTGCATGCACTCCAAGTGTCCTTTGCAAAGCTACAGCTCTACATCCATTACAGGTTTTGCATATTCAGTCACTTGTACTGGTAAGTACTGCAAGACCACTATCCGCTTTGCACAATCCTGGAACAGGGAAAGTAGGACAAGTAGGGCAGCCCGGTAAAATTTTATTGCACTTTTCTTGACTGCTCTTATCCTTTACAAAAGAATTATGCAAGCTTCCAACATATTGGTATTGTAATTCTCTTCATTAGTAATTATATAGAGATATGTGTGATTAATAACATAAATTTGTTTGATTTTGTTTCATTTATATTCAGTGGCTCTATCTCTACAAAATACAAAAGCAGTAATGATTTGGTCGCATTTGTTGTTCTGCTAAAATATTTATATAGTGTTTCACCGCCGGATACCAACGCAGTTTGCATCACAATAGGCGGAGGAACGTCTTGGGTATTGTTTGTTGAAATGAGCTTTTGCGACCTTACAAGAGTTGTATTTTCACATGCGCGCATTGCACTCCACAGGCGGTCGAACTCATCTTGTGGATACCTGCTTAATTCAGATGCAAAAATGTTCAGAATACCGACAAAAGAGTTATCACAGATTGACAACGGTAGTCCATCAAAAATTGGGGTTACTATCTTCGTGTGTGAGTTTTAGATTACCGGAGTTTTCTAATATTTAAAAGAAGGTGTTTTTTTCTACTGAGCAAGAGAGTTTTAGATTACCGGAGAGAAACATAAAAACTGTAAATAATTCCCTGATCAATGAAAGACACGTCCAACAAAAAGAACCCATAATACCCTTTCATTGAAAAATGAGTAAATAATCCTCTACAAGTAAATGACCAGAGCCAGCAAGATCATAGATTTCCACATTTAATTTTCAAAAGTAGGCCATTGAACCAAAGGCAAAATTTGCAATTCAAATTCACCCGTTAATAGTAACTTGGAAGAAACCTCTTAGGAACTAAATGTTAACAAGTTTATAAATCTGAATAAATAGGTCTAATTAAGAAATAGCGCAAAGCTACTGCCAACAAAATATATATGCAATACAATGAAATGTTTAGGAACACATCTATATATAAAACTTGTATAGTAAACCAAAAGATAATTTATGGATAGCCACCACATTTCAACAAGTTTATATACCTGCATAAATATGTCTAATTAAGAAATAGCTGCCAACAAAATATATATGCAATACAATGAAATGTTCAGGAACAACATAGTTAAAAAAAACCCATAGTATAAATTGTATTGGTAAATCCAAGTTGACAAACAAATCTTCAAGGTAACCTTGAGAGTTTCAATACAACAAAATAGTTAAAAAGAACATGATTAAAAAAACCCATAATATAAATTGTATTGGTAAATCCAAGTTGACAAAAAGTTT
This sequence comes from Pinus taeda, assembly GCA_000404065.3. Taxonomy (NCBI): domain Eukaryota; kingdom Viridiplantae; phylum Streptophyta; class Pinopsida; order Pinales; family Pinaceae; genus Pinus; species Pinus taeda. The sequence goes on from APFE031486653.1 coordinate 1,821, forward strand.
CAATACAGAAGAATAGTTAAAAAGAAAGAGTTTCAATACAGCAGAATAGTTAACAAAAACATGATTAATTTGACTAAAGCGGACACAAGCCAAAATACGTGGAACCTGGAACCGACTAGGGTAATTTTCCATGTAAAGAATATGGCTACTATTACAAGAAATTGAACGGTCAAAACCCTAGAACCGAGTATGGTAATTTTAATTTTCCGTGCAAGGAATATGGCTACTAAGTACAAGAAATTTAAGGGTCAAAACCTTGGAACCGACTATGGTAATTTTGCATGTAAGGAATATTGCTAGTAATAACAAGAAATTTAAGGGTCAAAGCCCCAACCCAGTTCCAGGGATGTCTGGATGTTCAAAAAGGAAAGAAAGAAAGAAGCCAAACAAACTCCTATAGGAAAGAAAGAAAAAATCCAAACGCACTTTTTCCAAGCACAAAATTATAATAGCAGCAGTTTTGGCATGGATGTTAATATAGAGCTATAGAGTGAAATCAAACAGAATCAAACAAATCTGGATTTTGGAAATGAAAAGCCAAAATATTAAATAACTATACAAAGTTAAATCACATCTAAAAAAACATCTTTCATACTACAACAATAACATTTTAACACATTGAAATAGTGTTTAGAATCAAGTATTCGAGTATAAGTTATAGCACTTTGTAAGTTCCTTTGCTGAGAGAAGCTGAAATACTTATACAAAGTCAGACCATTTCTAAACAATCATCTTTCATATTGCATAACATTTAACTCATATTGAAATAGTGATTTAGAATCAAATATTGAAGTAAAAATTATAATACTTTGTAATTCATTTCACTAACATCTTTGCACAAACTTTGCTCGTGAAATTGATTATTACTTCCCTCCAACTTATATTAAAAAGATTATCAAGTCCCACGACATCCATAGCTCAAAATCTTGACTTTGACTTTGAGTATTGTAAAGTAGTCTGAAAATACAATTTGGAAAAGCACGTCCTTAAAATATGTAAGGACAAGTCATCCTCCATCATGTAAAATTTACAAAGTAGTGGATGTATGGAGTCATACTTAAGGTTGTCATGAGGACCCTTTTAAAAAACAAACTAATACAGAACTCTTTCTATGTATTGGAGAAAGAAGCTACCATTGACATTAGTATCATTGTTGATACTAATGGAATACTATATATTTTTGTTATTCAGAAGATTCGAAGTAGCACCTATGCCAGGATTTGAAATTACCTTGCAATGAAAGTTGTAAATTTTAACTTTCTTGTTTTGGGAAGAAACTTCAACCTCCACTTCCGATTGATTGAATTGATCACTATTTACATTTGGCAAGGATAGGTTATAATTGTGGACCTCAATTTGTAGGTTTTAGATACCATCCTTTAGTGCAATGCAATGATACACACTTGTTCTATTTGTCTTAACGTCGGTCTAATTATGGCTGGAACATAGCATCTATGCTCAAGTTATTGTGGAAGTGCTCTGTAAGCTTCCAAATTCACATAGGGTTTGTTATAAATATTAAAAGTACAAAACCAAAGTATGAGATCAAAATGTTTTGGAGTAGTATTTATACATTGAGTGTTCAAAGGTCACGATGTGGCAGCATTATTTTGATTGGGATAGCATTCATCTTCTCCACCCATCAAAATGTTTCCATTTGCATAATGTTGTTACTAAGGGAAGCAACCTCCATATGGGCATGTTTTTGACCCAAATTCTATCTCACACTTACTCTTAAAAATGACAAGAAATGAAAACAAGTTGGATACCTGGAAAGTTTGTTAGAAAAGCCATAGTGATTGAGAAAGAGATTTATTGGATGCGAGATGATTGGCTACACAATCCAACTCACTCACTCTATAGCTAGGTAAATGACCTAGATCACTTAAAAATTTATAAATAATTATAATTTATTACAAATTCCATTAAATTAAGATTAACATATATATATATATTATATATATATTATATAATATATAAATATAAATTTCCATATAATATATATATAAGAATATATACATATAATAAAATTTCCCTTTAAGATGAAATGTAACCAAAGCATTACATGACATTTATAGAGTGAAAACTGTGAAAAGATTTCTAGAAAAAACTATAAATAGAATTATAAATCTTATTCACAGTTTTCTCTGTAAATATTCTCACAATAAACAACTATGGAAATCTTCATTCTGTCACTTAAAATGTTGCCAACATTACCATCCAAAATTAGAATCATTTATGAGTTAGAATATACGACATTAATCTATCTGACAACTACAATAACTCCAAACTCCCATGAGTGCAGATTAAAAAAAGCTTTGTATGGTCTTAAGAAGGCACGGAGGGCGTAGTACTCCAGGATAGATGGATACTTGTTGAGATTGGGCTTCACCAAGAGTGAAGCGGACCCCAACCTTTAGTATAAGATTGAGGATGGAGGCCAGCAAAATCAGACTCAGACTCTGCCTTTGGTCCCTTCTTCTACCCGACATTTTCACGTGCGTACCTTGCTTCTAAGGATTTAAAGCTCGAATAGGGACGGAGTCGCTCATCCATCATATGGGTGAGGGTATAACCCAATAGTAATATATGCGGTTGGTCCCTGATGGTACTCCAGCTGGAAGGATGGTAATATAATATAATACCCGCCTGGGAAGGTATTGAAAGAGTTTAGAGTGGAGGTTAGGTATTTAAATAACCTAATTGTTTCCTCCATTAGCTAAGAGATCCAGTATTACTTGGTGTCGTGTTCAGGAGACGTAACATTTGAAAGGGCGGGCAACCGATATACTTAAGTATTCCAATAAATCAATCAATATTGAATGGTCGGTCGGCCAATTATAACTAATCCTAATTATCTGTGATTTTCAGGTTCGTTTAATGAAATTTTGGCGGCAGAAACGACAGCAGCGGGCAAACATAATAACCTATGACTTTCCAGTTTATTTAGTATATTGACAGTACAGAATAGATAGAAAGAACAAATTATTTAAGGAAACTATTTTAACTTCTATGAGGCTAAAAGTCGCCTATGAAACACAGATTAAGTTTCATAGATTAAAAGTAGTCTATGAAACACAGATTATTGATTATTTTTTCAGAGTGCTTCTTCATCTGCTTGATAGTAACACTTCATCTGCTGCTTCATAGTGAATGCAACTTTTAATTTAAAATGCACACTAAGAAGTTTTATTTTTACCATCGAAGGAGATATACAACCTATAGGTCATGACCACTCTGATTCTAAAACTACGCTGAACCCTTCAAGATCTATATCACCAAGCCTAGAGAGGTAATGCAAGAAGCTGTCCATCACCAAGCAAATCAACCTAGTAACGGGGATTCATAAAAGACGATTATTCATTCTGGTTTGAATAGATGTTCGTCATTTTATTTGAAACCCGATGTCTAGAATACATATCTCTGTTTTGAAGGATCTTTATAAAAATAAAATTATAATTAATAAAACTATTCATGCATCAGGATAGTAAAAAAGTATTCACACAGAATTGTTTGACCCGAAGTATACATATCTCTGTTTCGAAGTATATTTATAAAAATACGATTATAATTAATAAACTACGCAGGCATCAGGTATAGGTAAAAGAGTATTCAGGCAGAATTGCTTGACCGGGAAATGATAATAAACAATATTCACATAGGCGTTAAGGTTTGACAGTGTATACCCTTGTTTAAATTTCACATAATATGTATTCCTATATCTGTGAGTATATGGATTCGAGTAGAAGCAAAAAAGCACATATACTAGGCTCCCAGATTAGGGAAGGTATTTTGTCTTTTTGAGAAACCAAGAATGATGGAATTTGTACTTATAGGGAGTATGACAGAGATATAACGGAATCTGTAATACAAAGAGTATCACAGAGATAACAGAGTGTATACTTACCTCAGACCTGATTCCAGAAAATTGAAGCAGAGGCCTGTATGAAGCACCATTCACGAGTGCACGCCAACTTTACACGAAATAATTCACGAGCGTACGCCCCAACTTCACACAAGGTAAATATGCAGATGTCAGTTCATCAAATTAGCACAAAACCAATATGCAAGAAGTACCATAAAAAACATTAGAAACAAATTAGGTCTACCTGGATTGACTATGTTTAATCCATTGCAATGCTAGTGATTGAAATTTGAAACCCTTACAATTTTCCACAAGTTGAGTCTGAAACAATTAAGAAATAAAAAAGTTAAGTGATGGAATTTGTACTTAGTATGACGAGATATGACAGAACCTGTAATAGAGAGTATGACAGAGTGTATACTTCGGCGAGCCTTATGCACCCTGCTACACAGCATTTAACGCTACGGTGGGTGGCATAGATATCGTAAGATAAATGCTGCTTAGCAGGGTCGATATTGGCCGCCATATACTTACTTCAGACCTGATTCCAGACGAAAATTGAGGCAGAGGCCTGTACGAAGCACCATTCACGAGTGTAGGCCAGCTTCACACAAAGTAAATATGCAGATATAAGTTCAATTCAAATTAGGGTAAAACCGATATGCAGGAACTGCCAAAGAAATTGGAACAAAGTAGGTCTACCTGGATTGACTATGTCTATACATTACAATGCCAATGACTAAAACCTTTGCAATTTTCCACAAGTTGAGTCTGAAACAAGTAATAAATAAAAACTATTGAATGATTGAATTTGTACTTACGGGAGTAAGACGGAATTTGTATGACAGAATCTTTAATACAAAGAGTATGACAGAGTGTATACTTACCTCGGGCCTGATTCCAGACTAGAATTGAGGCAGAGGCCTGTACAAAGCAACATTCACGAGTATACACCAACTTCAAAAAATCTGAATCTAATCGCATCTATCCTCAACTCCACATTCTGCAACAAAAAAGCCAAACAATGCAAACACGCAGGACAGAAATGAAAATGAAAACAAAAACCAAAATGAACCAAAAGTATCTAACCAAAACATATATAATAATCAATAAAGGGAAAAAAGAAGAAGACACAAAACAGGTTGCATGGCCATGCACAGAGCAAACAAACATGGACAAAGAAACAATCCAAGGAGAAGAGTGAAGGAGAAGGAGAAGAAAAGGAGAAGGAGAAAGGAGAAGAAAAAAGGAAACTAACAGCAGGTTCGCTGTGTAAAAATGTCTTATATAATCCTGCTTTTCAAACGGTCACAAGCGCTTTCACCCAGAGCTTTTTCCAGCACCGACCTTCCAGAGAGGGAGTGGGCATTCTATCCGGTTCCATGCAAATTTTGAATTGGCAATGGAAATATCCCTTTCATTTTGTCAACATCACTCTGGTTTCCAAAGCCTCCACCCGCTCCACGTCCTTCTAGTTTTTTATTATTAAAAAGCTAGGATGCTTTTCGGTGAGAAGCAAAAATCAACTCGGGTTTTCGACGACTCCGCGTCCTTCTAATTTTATCTATTTTTTTATTATTAAAAAGCTAGGACGCTTTTTCTATGAGCAAAGCAAGAATCATTATATAATTTGGTGGGTGAAGGAGTGGACATTCCATTGGCTTGCCTGCCAGATGTTAATAAATGTATTCGCTGGATGACAAAAACCTCAAGCATTCGCCTACCTTGCTAAATGTTCATTTTCTCTGCCAAAGTTCATTTGTCGAATCGGGATGGCGATTTTATTTTTATGAAGTTTTAAAAAGTGTTACACGTGATTTGAGAATAAATCTATTAAATGTATAAGTTTTTCATATGTTATATTGGTTTTTCTATAAAGTTGACATTACAAAAATTAACAGTATACATTAAAAATTTAGGAAATGGTAGCAGTATAATATCTAATTTTTTTAGTGAGTAAAAGTAATTTTAAAAATATATGTATTATAAAAAATATAGTAGTATAGATTATAATAAAAATGATTAAAAAAATAATGCGGAAATATTTAAAATTAAGAATATAAATGATGGTTAATAAAATATATTATTCAAGTTATTTTAAGTTGAAGAAAACCATTATTAAACATAAATTTCAATGTTGTAAATTTAAAAAATAAATGTCAGTATATGGAATTCAAACCACCGAGAAATATTAATGCAAAGAAAACTATAATATAGAGATTATCTATTACAAAATCAATAAAAATTGTAATAATATAATATCAAAATTGTAAATTATATCAAACATTATATCATAGACACTAAGTGACGATTAAATGATATATTTTTTTAGTATTTAATTAATTTCAATAATCTAACTCAAATTAAAGTATTAAGAAGAATCATATTATAAATAATCTTAACTCAAATCTATTAAGTATTAAGAGGAATCATATTCTTTGAGGTGCACACTCTTTTGATCATGTAAAAGTTAAATAAAACTTACATCTTGGAAATTTTATCTCTCTAGATGTTAGATAAAATCGAAACTAAATTGGATCTAAGATCTAAGGTAGTAAGTATAATCTTTTTTGCATTGTAATTAATATTATTATTATTAATTGAGTTAGCATATGCTAATGTCAAAGTTATCCACATTACACATCTACCCAAACTGTTTTGTAGCCTCTCGCCATAAAATAATCTAAAGGATCTTAAAGATAATATTCAACTTTAATTATCTTAATCAATACAACTTTCATATAGGAAATAAAGTCTATCAAACCCTTATTGATTTTAGCATGAAGTTGTGTAGTGAAAGCATTGCGGGTTTTTGCAAAGTGAGAGTTTCAACTGCACAGGGAGGTTCTACATTTTTCAATATTACCACATCTCTTTTCTCGAACCAGCATTCGTTCATCTATTTCCATAGAGTGTAGTTGGGAGTTTTCCGAAAGATGAATTCAAGCGTAAGGGGAGTTTTTTGAAGGTGGGTTGTATTTCTTCGGCAACTTTGAGCTCTATATCAGACATTGGAAAGCTTTTTTCAACCCTAAAAAGGAGGAGTTCATCGAAGCATCAGTATGGGTAAGATTAAACTCACTTCCTGATGATTTTTTGATACCATAAATTCTATAAGGAATTAGACAAGCGCTGGGGCATTTTGTAAAAAAATCAGAAATCACCAAGGTGGAAAAAAATATGTCCTATATTAGGATATGTGTCTACATGAACATATCTCAGCCATTGCCATAATCCATGGAGCTAGATTATCAGGGGGAGATAAGGAAACAGCTTCTAGACTCGAAACATGTTCTATTTAGATGTAGACTATGCCATGAACATGGCCATCTAATAAGAGAATGCCCAACTAGAAGAAAGGAACAACTAATAGGAAGCCAAACGTCCATGGGTGGTTTCACTAAGGTTTCAACCATGAGACATAATAATAGGAATTAGAACTAGACTAACTCAAAATTACAAGAGGAGAAGAACCCCTTTTTGGCACTAGAGGACATGGACGAAGATAAGGAAAAAGGGGAAGATGTCCAAATGGAAGCATGGATGTGGAACTAACTCCGAACAAAAGCGCGCATAAACACAAACTAGAAGGGGATGATAATACATGGGTAGGGTTTGATTTCTCTACTTTTTCAGGTTTTTAAGAGGTAGCCCCTTTATTGCAACATAAGTTATCAGAACTCACAAAAGAGGAAAAATACTTAGCTACCCTTGTGAATGATTGGGCCCAACAAGATCTAGGGGAATTAAGTATAGAGAACAGATAACTATACTCGAATGCTTATCTTCAATGGAAAATAAAGCATCGATAGGTCACAAGTGAAAATATAGCTCAATCCTTCCAAACTTTCAAGGAGAAAGGGAAAGAAATCCTAAATAAAGAATCAAAGAAGAAGGCTAACAAACCAAAGAAGGAAGCAAAAGGCTATGATGGATGATCCAGATCCTCCTCCCAATATATCGCCATGAAGATCATTTCATGGAATATCTGAGGTTTAAATAGTAGAGAGAAACAATGTCATATTAGTGATGGTATTAGAAAAGTGAAACCCGTCATTGCCATATTACAAGAAACTAATTTAACAGGGGACAAATTGACCAAAATTGTTGGCATTTATTAGAAATATTGTGAAACGATGGCACTAGATGTGAGAGACAGTGCAAGTGGTCTAGCTATATGGTGGAACCCAAGACAGATTGATTTTATGGAGTGGTGGGCCACAAAGTGCACTCTGTCAAGTAGTTTCAAGCGTATAGGATCAAAAGATAAGCTATTTTTATCGACAGTCTATGGTCCTATTGGTGTTAGAGATAAGCATGTTTTTTTGCAACAATTACAGGATATAAAACAACTAATAGATAATGCCCTTTCAGTGGTGGGAGGGGATTTTAATCTCATTATATCATTGGAGGAAAAAAAGGAGGAATTTGTAGAATGGACCAAATCTCAGAGGACTTTAATGGGTATATTGACAATCTACATCTGGCAGATATTCCAATCAACAACAAACTTTACGCCTAGAATAATCGTAGAGGAGGTAAGAGCCATATTTCCTGTTGTTCCTATCGGTTGGACTGATTTCTTCTTACAAAAGAAGTAATGCAAAGGGACTTATTCGTCAAAGCCTCAACCATGTTGTGTATGGGATCAGATCATTGGCCTATCCGAATGGAAATAGATTCAAAAGAAGCTTCATTAAATCATCCATTTCATTTTGAAAGTTTTTGGCTCCAGGACGGATCTTTGTGGACTTGCTAAAAACTGGTGGAAGGAATTGAAAACCCAAGGCATTAATAAAATGCACACGTTTCAACTCAAACTAAAAGCACTGAAGCAAAAAATCAAACACTGGAATAAGCATATCTTTGGCAACATCTTTGAAGATAAAAAGGAGTTCGAGAGGCAAATCAGTAGTATACAATGACAAATTATCTTGGAAGATCATAAGAGTTGGTTGCTCTAGAAGAAAACACCCTTCATAAGTTAGAAAATGGAAGGCAACAGGATGAGATTCTATGGAAACAAAAGTTGAGGATACAATGGTTAAAGCACATAGATAGAAACTCTAAGTTATTTCATGTTGTTTTGATTCAAAGACATCATCAAAACCTAATTTTTTCTCTGATAGGTCATGATGGGGAAAGAAACTACAACACCAGGAAATAGAAAAAGAATTGGTAAATCATTTCCAAGATCTATTGACAAAGAATTTCTTCGACATGAAATCAGCCATAGAGGTAGTGCTTTGACATATTCTAAGTTTGATCAACATGGAGCATAATATTGCATTAATGAGACTAATTTTCTCATCTAAGATCGAAATGGTGATAATGAACATGCCCAAGAATAAAGCCCCCAACTCGAATGGACTTACAATGGAAAATTTTCAAGCTTGTTGGGGTTTCTTAGGCAAGAAAATTTAGGAATTAGCAAAAGAATTAAGAAGAAATGGATCATTGTATCCAGCCCTAAATGTCACATTCCTACTTTAGTTCTAAAGGCAGGAATATCGAAAGCCCAAAAGGCTTTCTACCCATTGCTCTATGAGATGTGATCTACAAATTTATTTCATCTATAATTATTAACAAATTGAAGCCTTTACTCCCTCTAATGGTATCTCAAACTGAATCAAGCTTTATCGAAGGTTGCCAATTTTTAGCTGACGTTATTGTGGTGCAAGAGATTATGCACTCATAGAGGGTTTCAAAACGTCCAGGTATGATCATAAAGCTAGACCTTTTGAAGGCTTATGATCGACTTACTTGGACATATCTAGTCTAGATCTTAAGGGATTTCAGATTTTCTAAACACTGGATAGAATGGGTATTCTCTCTTATGTCATCAATTTTCTTTTCCATCCTCATTAATGGATCCCCCTCGCATACCTTCCACCCAACAAGCGGATTAAGAAAAGGTGATCCTTTGTCACCATTTCTTTTCATTCTAGTTATGGAAGGACTTGGTTGAATGTTCTAAAAAGCTTGTGAAACAGAATTTATTTATGGGCTTTGTTTCTATGGTGTTGATCTCCCACTTTCTCATCAACAATTCGTTGATGATGTTATATTATTTGGTTTGCCTACTTCTAAAGAAACAAAGAGAATAAATAGACTTGTGCAATTTTTTTACGGAAGCGTATTTAACTCTCCATAGATGATTCAACTTAGGTTAAGTTGCATTCTAGGATTTAGCAAAGGTCATTTGCCCTTAAAATATTTAGGAATACCAATGGTGCTATATTATAATAGGCTCTCTACATGGGAAAACTAATAGAAAGACTCGCAGGAAAATAAACAATTGGGTATTTAGGGTGTTAAACTTCCCCAAGTCATAGAGTTATAACAAAAACAATATTACAAGCATTACCAAATTACTAGCTGTTTGTAATTTCAATCCCAACCACAGTGTGTAATCAATTGAGAACAATGTGGAGTAACATCTTATGGAGAGCGTCGGCCAAAACACGCAACTGGGCTTTGGTTGGATGGAATAAACTAACTAACCCAAAGATAAAGGGTGGTCTAGGTTTTCGTGATCCTCTACTAACCAATCGATCATATGCAATGAAGTTATGGTGGCACTGGGTATTGGGTGGTCCTCAAATATGGAAACAAATGGTCTCGAAAATATTTGTCCCTGACCACTTAGGTTAAGAGGTTGCATTGGGAATTTGAGACTAGGGAAATAGTACAAAAAAATGCATTTTGGGAGATAATAAAGGAATGACGACAACCTTTTGGGAGAAATCTTGGCAACAATTACCCTTGATGCAAGAAAATGCCAACCTTTTAGCCATAAAGTTACACATACAAGCCAAAGGCGCAGGAAAAGTTATGAATTTTTGGAAGAAAATAGAGAAAACTCAATGTTGGAGAAAATGGAAAACAAAGAGCATTTACATCAGGCACGAGAATAATAAAGGGATTGTCCATAATGGGAGGAATACCATCAAACTCTACAAAATATATTGATTCGAGTTTTAGAAAAACTTGAGATATTCAGGTGGGGGAGACAATCCATGGGCACTTTTACGTTAAAAGAAGTGTATTCCTTTATCGCAAATTCTTCCACGTATGAGGATTCCAAAGTGTGGAAACATCTATGGACGAGGAGTGGTTATGATCTGAAAATGGGGCACTTAGGCTTCTTGTCTAACTTACATGAACCTCTCCCACTTCCAAAGCTTAAATATTCCCAAGTCTTTATGATTAGCCAATGCGGAATTAAATATATGCTTGAAAATAAGATATGTTGGTCTGTTTTTAAATTGTTTATGTGCTTTAAGTTGATGTGCTTAAGCTGATATATAAATACATATAACAGTAAATAATGCAGCAGCAAAACAAACACATAAGACAACAATTTAATTAGGAGTCCACCCAAAACTCTTGGGCTACGTCTCCGTGAGCTCTAGTCAACTCAACTAGGCTCTCTGGGATTATGGCAAAGTCTTTTTACAAGCTCTGCGGCTCAACTCCATTAGTTTACACAGAACACAATGGGTTTAGACACCATCTTATCCCTGGCTCTGAAGCTCTCGTCTCTCTGGCCCTCGGCTCTCACTTTGGCTCTTGGCTCTGGCTCTTGCTCTTCAGCTCTAGCTTCTCTCGGCTATGGCTTTTTCTTTCTGCAACTTTCAGCGCTTTGTCTTTTCACTTGACCTCCAAGTGACCCCAAAGACTCCCTTAGCTACTTTGTGCATTCAGCCTTTCGCTGGCTTGCTTCTACCTCTGCTTCTGCTTTAAGGTACTTTTCTGGCTTTTTGACTACCCCAGTCATTTCTCTGTGATTCATTATCCCTCTACGGCTCTGCGGCTTCTTTACTCCCTATCAGTTAAACTAGCCATCTAGCTTCGTGGCTTCAAAATGCATCATTTCCTCTAAAAACGCCTACTTGCAGTGTGGCATGATGATCAGGAGCGGTTACAAAGGTTTTGGGGCCTTCTCATAGGCAAAAACCCAAAAATTGAGAAAATCCCATTACAAGAGAATGTCTGCACAATACACTATTGGGCGTGATTTTCGGACTTGAAATCCCATTCAATTGCCCTAAAATCCCTATCGGGTCTGCCATTAGGCAGCATATCGCATTGCATAAGTGTTTTGTGTAAAATCCCAAATACACAGGAAATATGTGAAAAACCTGACATAACTTTTTCTATCGGACTTGAAAATTTACCACATCCACCCTATATTCACATTGAGTCCGCCTTTGCCCGCTTTCACAAGCTCTACCGTCGATCTACAAGATCTCTGATCCAACAGTCAATATGCAATTTCGGGTGGCTTAGGAATACGGAGGTTACCCGCCCGAAAAGGTAGTTTTCCTCTCTCCTCTGCCAGCCATGTGTCGTTCATTGTATGGGATCGGGTGGAGTTGGCCCAATACCATTTACCGCTTAAGGCCCCCCTGAAATCCCGCTTTATCGGAACTAAAATCATATGAATTGCACATATAATTCCCCTTTGGGTCCGACTTTATCGCTTTCCTTTGTATTTTAGTTTTTACACCGAAAGGCGTTAATACAAAGAAAAGTCCCTTTTACCAGAACTAAAATTTTATCAAACCGCGCCTATAGATTCCATTGGGTCCGGCGTTATTGCCCCTTGTACATCATTGCAATGCGATAAATCACAATCGCAAGTCGCATTGGACCTGGGGTCCATCCCTTGTCTCATGCCATCGTTGATGTCGATCTGCCGATATCGGTGATCGCAATATCACATCGGCCCGGGGTCATTACCTTATGTCATGTACATGTTCCTGCCTCCGACCTAATATGTCGGGGATCTGCAATCAAGGTTTCTCCCCTTTCCGCTTAAGTCCACTTTTTGGACCTCCTCCAATGCGATTTCCCTTTATAAGGGTTTTTTTTGCCCATTTTAGGGGATTTTGCCTCTTTTTCCAAAGAACAAAGGGCATCTTCTTTCTGCAATAACTTCTGCATCTTAAGTCCATTTTTGCCCATTCAAGTTGCAGTAGATTCATAATGAAAAGATCTCTGCCATGGGGCTATTTCTAGGAACTTCCTTGGACTTCCATTTTCCTTTGTGAGGAACACTTAAACTTAGGAGTCTATCCAAAATCCATTTTGGATCAGGTTGACCAAAAATTACGACTTTCCTATGGCTAATCGCTTGGGGACAATTGTTAACTTGGGATCGATTGATATGGAAAGGCCTTGAGGGGCCATCAATCTATTGGCTTTTCTCTCAAGAAGACGAGTCCGCAAGACCACCTCTTAATTATATGTCCTTATACTACGAAACTCTGGGATTTGATTCAACAACATTTTGGGTGTGCTCTCTTGACTACTTTAACAATTAAATCTTGGTTAGAAGACTGGATTGGGCGAACATTCAAACATCCATGGGTCTCAAGAGCTTGGCACCTAACTCTAGGCTCCACGTTAAGGAATTTATGGAAAGAAAGAAATCTGAGAATTTTTTAAGGCTGAGAGAGACATATGCTAACCCTAAAAGAGGTTATTCTCCAAAACATCAGAGAAATAGTGTTGGCATTCCCACCGACCACAGATGGGGGTCAAATGGATGAACATGAAATGCTTATTTTGAAGGGACTCTATATTAAAAATGGTGGAATGACCACCAAATCTACTTAGTTAGTAGAGAGTGGGCTATCTAGTGGGATTTCTTTCATCCCACTCCTAAGAGCTTTCATCAACTTAATTTTTAATAGATCATCAAAGGGAAATCTAGGTGAGGCAGGATTTGGAGGGATCTTCAGATATGAGGACTTCAATCCCTTACATGTTTTTTCTTCCTTTTGTGAAACGAACACAAATAAATTTGTGGAATTTATGGCTCTTGAAAAAGGGCTCCAAATAGCAGTTCGACAAGGCTACAAATTACTTCAAGTTCATGGAGATTCCCAATTAGTCATCTCTTGTATAAGTAAATTTTTATTTGGCCATCCGATAGACAAAAGCATGCATAGTTGGAACTTAAAGGAAATAGTCAGTAATATATGTAGGTTTTAACCCCGTACATAAATTACCTGCATACGAATTCTAAAACATAGAAAATAAACAATGCGAGAGCATAACACATAAAACACATATACACAGAGATTTTCCCCTGGATCCCAAAATCGGGACTACCAACTTGATTTTTCATTATGTTCCTTTCAATGTTATAATACATATTTATACATGCCGAAGTATCCAATACCATGGACCGAAAACCATTGTGTCCAAAAAAACATGTGCGAAAATCATGCACAAAACCATAAGTGGGTCCGCCCAACCTAACATAGGGTCCAAAACCCCCCTAAAGTGGGGTTACAGGTACACCTCAACCCCCCTGTGACCCCCCCCCGCTACACAATTGACGCAACGAAGGGGGGCTTTGCCCCCCCCCTCTAACCCTCCGGTTAACTAAGTGGGATAGTCGTGGAAAGAATATAACACAACCAAACATTCTCCCACTTGTTGTTTTCTTTCCATAGGGGGCCACAGGAGAGCTTAGTCATTTTTCCAGCCCTGAAATGCCCATTGTCTCTCTACACCAAAAGAACTTCTCAGAGCTCACAGATTTTGTCAATGCATCTGCAGTATTCTTCAAAGTGTCCACCTTTACCAACAACACCTTTTTGTCTTCTATCATATCCCTCACAAAGTGATATTGAACATCAATGTGCTTTGTCTTTGAATGATATGTGGGGTTCTTTACCAAGAAAATTGCACTTTGGCTATCACTGTCTATCCTTATAGCCCCCTATACTAACCCCATACTTGAACACAATCTCTGCAACCAAACTGCTTCCTTGCTTACATGAGTGGCTACCATGTATTTTGCCTCTATAGTTGATAGTGCCACTATAGATTGTTTCTTACTCATCCAATTGACTGCACCTCCAAATAGGTTAAACACATACCCACTTGTGGATCTTCTCTGATCTAGATCTCCAGCCCAGTCTGCATCAACAAAGCCACGAATATCCAACATTCTGTCCAATCCTGATCTTCGCTAGTAGCACAAACCATAATCACTAGTGCCAGGAAAATACCTAAAAACCTATTTCACTGTTGTCCAGTGCTCCTTCCCTAGTTTTGACATAAACTTGCACAATACTCCCACTGCATGTGCAATGTCTGGTCTAGTACACACCATTGCATACATCAAGCTACCAACTACACTTGCATATGGAACACGGGACATGTCCTCTTCCTCTTCTTGTGTCTTCGGACACTGTTCAGCAGATAACCTCACACCTACAGGAATAGGAACCTTCACCGGTTTACTATCCTGCATATGAAACCTTTGTTGTATTGTCTTGACATACTTCCTCTGGTTTAACCAGAGCTTCCTCTTTGCCTGATCTCTTTTAATTTCCATGCCCAAAATATAGTTTGCAGCACCAAGATCTTTCATGTCGAATTTGGAGGACAATTGGGTCTTCAAATCCTGGATAATTTCTTTGTCATTTCCAACCAACAACATATCATCCACATAGAAGACTAGATAAATAACACGGTCACCAATTAATTTAAAATACACACAATGATCTGCTTTGCTTCTGATAAAGCCAAGTCCCCGTATAAATGTATCAAATTTCTGATACCACATCCTTGGTGACTGTTTTAACCCATACAGAGACTTCTTTAACTTGCATACTAGTTCTTTCTTACCCTTCACCGCAAAGCCTTCAGGTTGCTTCATGTATATTTCCTCTTCCAAATCCCCGTGAATAAATGTTGTCTTCACATCCATCTGTTCTACCTCAAAATCAAAAGCAGCAGCAACAAATAAAAGTAATCTAATATAAGTTACTTTGGCAACAGGAGAAAAAATATCACCAAAATCAATTCCCAACACCTGGGAATAACCTTTTGCTACCAACCGAGCTTTGTATTTCTCCACCTTTCCTTCTGCATCTGTTTTCTTCTTTAACACCCATTTGCTACCAATGGGTTTCCTACCAGCCAGCAACTCCACCAAATCCCAAGCCTCATTTTCTTGCAAAGATGCCATTTCATCAACCATGGCCTCTTTCCAGAGTTTGCCATCCTCTGAATCTATTGCTTCCTTCACAGTTCTGGGATCATTGTCAGTAATAGATAAAGCAAAATTTGAACATAAAGCAGATGGACTATACCTTTCTAGCTGCCTTCTTTCTCGAATTGATCTTCTCACACCCGGAGTTTGTGGCTATTCATCTTCTGATTCCTCCTCTGCTGTAGAGTCTGATTCTTCCTCGAGCTCAAACTCTATCTTCTCAGGTTCCTTTGGTTGGACTTCATGTTTAATAACATCTTTTACCTCTCTGAACACCACATATTAGCTTTACACAACCTTCCGTGTGACTCGGTTCCACAACTCATAACCCTTTAAACAATCCTTATACCCAATAAAGATGCACTTTTCAGATTTACTATCCAACTTGGTTTGTTTCTCCTTTGGAACATGTACATATGCATCACATCCAAATACCCTCAGATGTGAAAGATAGGGTTTCTTACCAGTCCATCCCTCTTGTGGAGTCTTATCCTCCAACGCTGATGAAGTTGACTTGTTGACCAGGTAACATAAAGTATCCACCGCCTCTGCCCAGAATTCCTGTCCTAACTTGGCACCACTGACCATGCTTCTTGCCTTTTCCGTCAACGTCTTATTCATTCTTTCTGCAACTCCATTTTGCTGAGGTGTATATGGAGTAGTATTTTGTCGTGCTATACCACACTTCTTACAGAATTCTTCAAATATCTTGTTGCAAAACTCTCCACCATTATCTGTCCTCAGCACCTTTATCTTCTTCTTTGTCTGATTTTCCATGAGAGCCTTAAATTCTTTAAACTTGTCAAAGGCTTTAGACTTATTCTTAAGGAAATATATCCATGTATTCCTTGAGAAGTCATCTATAAATGATACATAGTACACAAACTTACCCAGTGATGGAACCTTCAAAGGTCTAAACACATCACTGTGCACAAGTTCTAATATTTGTTTCGCCCTCTTACTACCAGAGGGGAAACTCACCCAATTCTACTTCCCATATACACAATTTTGACATAAAACAAAATCCAGAGAGTTGTTACTCATACCTTCTACCATACCTTTACCATGAAGTATTTGAAGGCCCTTCTCTCCAATAT
>APFE031486653.1:36877-71180 GCA_000404065.3 Pinus taeda
GAATATCAAGTATAAGAAGGGCAGCACCAATAATGTTGCAGATTGCCTCAGTTGACCACTGATCATGGCGTTAACCACTGTGCTCAACTCTTGTGGGCACGAGACTTCTGATTGGCCACTTCTCTACAAAAGCAACCCAGAATTCGGCCCCACATACCAGACACTCTTGGAGGGTCGGCATGTTCTAGATTTTCACCTCTAGGATGCCCTGTCATGCCACCTGGGTCACCTTTGTGTTCCTTCAAGCGAGCGTGCCAAGATGATTTGGGAAGCACACTATAGTCGGGTTGTTGGGCATTTCAGGGTCGAGAAAATAGTGGCAGTACTGCAAAAGTATTTCTATTTTCCGAATCTTCGACAAGATGTTGGGAAGTACATCAGATCATGTACTGCCTGTGCCATTGTCAAACTAACCATCAAGAAGCAAGGGCTCTATGCCTTGTTGCCTACCCCTAGTCGACCTTGGGAATCTATCTCCATGGATTACATGTCAGGCCTTCCTTCCACTAAGCATGGAAATGACTGTGTTTTTGTGGTCGTCGACAGGTTCTCGAAGATGGCCATTATGGCAGCCTGCAAGAAGAATATCACAGCAGAAGCCACTGCTAAACTCTTCTTTGAACGAGTGTGGGTGCACTTTGGGATCCCACAATCTATCATCTCAGATAGGGACAGTCAGTTCCTCAGCACATTTTGGTCCAGTCTCTGGTCAATGCTGGACACCAAACTCACTAAGTCCACAACCTTCCATCCTCAAACTAATGGCCAGACAGAGGTTGTCGATAGGATGATTGTGCACATTCTGCGTATGTACAACTCAAAGCATCCACACACATGGGACGAGATCCTCCCCTATGTTCAGCACAGCTACAACCGAGCTCTTCACAGCTCGACTGGCCACAACCCTTTTCAGGTGGGCTTGGGATTCCAGCCACTATGCCCCATTGATGTGGCCATGCCACTTGCAGTTACTCACATAGATTCGGCTCATGTCCAGTCCGAAACAGACAAGGCAACCAGCTTCATTGAGCACATCCAACATATTCCCCAGCAGGTCCATGACATTCTGGAGAAATCAAATGCCAAGTACAAGCAGCGACACGATCAACATTGGGTGCCACACAAGTTTCAGGTAGGCGACAAAGTCTAGTTGCATTTGCAAAAGGAACGCCTTACTGGAGCCTATCGGAAACTGAGACCACTCCGATATGGTCCTTACACCATTACTAAGGATGTGGGAGACAATGCATTTGAGCTCAACATTCCCCCATTCCTTGGCCTGCACCCAGTGTTCAATGTGGATTGCCTTCGGCCATACTTTCCACCATTGCTAAACACATCCGACATTGCAGAACAACTCACACCCACAGAATTAAATCCAGATTGCATGGAACAAGCTGCAATTGATCAGATCATGGACACACAGATCAAGAACACTCACCAATATAATATCCAACTGTATCGAGTTGTCAAAGCAGGCCAACTCCTTCACCAGGGCAAGTGGCTCACTAGGGACCAAGTTCAGCAAAAGTTTCCTCATCTCATGGAGGAACTCAACGCAATGGGGACCATTGCTTCCTAAGGGGGGAGGAATGATCTAGGTGGATCTTGGTGGCCACCTACCAAGTCCACCTAGATCCCCACCATTGTTTCTCTCAGCATTCATTTTCCTTAATTGTAGCACAACTTATTATTTTTAGCCGTTTTGAGGCCCTAAACGACGTTTTTTTGGGAAATCTATGGGCAACATGGGTCCATGGACTGATGTTGCCCTTCTCAAAGTGGTAGTGCTCCGATAGATCTTTCTAACGAGCTATTGTACGCGTTAAACGGAGATCGTATGCCAAAGTTACGACCCCGGGAAGTTGATGTACCAATTTACCCAAATGGGCCCACAGTTTGGCGTTTCATCTTCTAGGGTTAGGTTTTGGAATGTTAAGGGTTTTCCGTTGTTTCTCAACTATAAATATGCCTTCGAGCCTCATTGTAGCAGAGTTCAGAGGCATGTAGCCACCACATCTCTTCTAAGAGGTAAGCTACCATCGTCCTAGCTGGTTTATTTCCATTACTGTTTGTAAGCATATTTCAATATTTTACATTAATGAAATGAAGTATTATTTCCGCTGCATATTTGTGTTTATAGTTATCTCTGTAATTGTTGTGTTCCTGTTTAAGTCCGGATCACATTTTCCAAACAAACCACATAAGGCAAGTTTTCAACTCTATTGCTTTGTGGATAAGTTGGTGTAATTCTTAGCCCCAAGGGTTAGCTCAACTGGTCGAGTCCCTATTTTTAAGTGCCTCGCCGATCGGGAGGTCACAGGGTCAATTGTCCTCGATGCCCTTGGGGTTAGGCCCTACTAGTTTGGCCGACGGGCTTTAAAAGATTCCCTTTCAAGGTTGACCTGCCCAGATTTTCCATGGATATAACGACCACCCAATATCTGTGAACCACAACGCAAAGAAAAATAAAAATAAAAAAATAAATAATATAATAATATATAATAATATAATAATAATTATTCAATATATAAGTCTATTAACATAATTCCAACAACAATTTTTTTAACAAATTAAAAGGCTCTCATGGAATAGAAAATACAATGTTCGACTTATGATTTGGAAAATGAATTTGTGAAATGGAAGGATTGTGGGAGGTTCATTCTTAATATTAAATTATATTAATGGAACATATTTCTATTGTCTTCATTATCTTAAACATTGGGACGCAGATATGGCCATAAATTCAACATTGGGATGCAGATATGGCCATAAATTCAAGGAAAGATAAATGGTTGCTAAGAATATATTTATATTGTTATATTAAATTGAATGTTGCAGATAATTTTTTCAAAATTTAAATTATGTATCATAATGGTTTAAGTTTGAATTTAGATTATTATATATTATATAATTTAATAAAATATAATGAAATTATTAAATGTCAACGCTCATAATTAAAGTTTTTGTTTATTTTTAAATAATTGAAATAAGATATTAAAAAGAGATTTGTGTATATTATATAGGTTTTTTTTTGGTTTATGGATATTGTGACTATCTAGTGACATTTTTTATGGCATTTGTTCTATTTGGTTGTTGCTTCTCTTCGTCTTTCCAAGCCCAATGCTAATGGATTCTAATTCTACATAGAGAGACTTGGTGGGCTGTGAATGATGTATCAAATATAAATTACACATTTTTAATTTTATGTAGGGGTCAGATGATGTCTAAATGATATCCTCAAAAGCAAAGTTTGGCTCTCTATGGGATGAAACATCAATCCAACCATTGTACTAGAGAAATATGAGCTTGAACCAATTAAACCCTATGTCAACCCTAAAACCCATGATTAAGCCATAAATATTAAGTTATTACATTTTTATATTTATATTAGTAGGTCATCCAAAACCTCTCACAGTATCATTTCATTGTAATTGTATCCTTCCATCTAGTCTTGGGTTCATGTCATCTTGTCTTATACATTATACTCATTATAAAATGAGGTTCTTTACTAAAGAGGATTATATTCATTTAATTTTTATCGTTTTCAAGGTTTTTTTCATAGCATTTGGTATTAGAGCTACAAACGTAAGGTTTCATTTCTTTAAATGAGTTATTTTGAATTTTTCACTTGATCCAAACTTAAACAGGAACGCAACAAATTACAGATATAACCATAAATACATAAATGCAACAAAAATAACACTTCATTTCATTAATACCAGAATACTGAAATATGCTTACAAATAGAATGGAAATAAACTAGCTCAGACGATGGTAGCTTATCTCTGAGAAGAGTTATGGTGGCTACATGCCTATGAAATGTGTTACAATGAGGCTCAAAGGCCTATTTATTATTGAAAAACAATGGAAAACCCTAAACATCCAAAAACCTAACCTCAGGAGATGAAGCACAAAAATGGTGGGCCCCATATGGGTAAATTAGTACATTAACTTCCCGGGGTCGTAACTTTGGCATATGATCTCTATTTGGATATCATAATACATCGTTTAGGGCCTCAAAAGGGCTTCAGAAGTTTAGGACCTGAAAAAATGCCAAAAATCGTAAATTGTGCTACAATTAAGGAAACTGAAAAACTGAAAGAGACAATATTGGGGGTCCAAGTGGAACAGGCGGGTGGCCACAAATATCCACCTGGATAATAACTATCTTTTTTCATAGGAAACTTTATACTGTAGAATTTTGAGGAGTGTTAGAAGAGATATATAGATATAGGTAATCAAATATATGGATTCTAGTTCACTATACTTCCAGAGATATACCACGTTGAAGTTAGGGTTTGTGGTTATTCCTAAAACCACTTTCAAACAAGTCATCTTAGAATTTTCACTATAACTTTGTTTCTCGGAAGCTTCACACTACAAATATTGGTATAACCAAGGAGAGATACCAAGGTATAGGTTGTGAAAAATTCAAATTTTGGTTCACTATAATGTCATGGATATACCATGTGGAAGTTAGGGTTTGTGACTGATCCTTAAATTAATTTTTAAATGAGTAACCTTCATAGGTTCATTGTAAGTCCCAAAGAAGTTTCAGACTGTGAAATTTTGAAGGATATGAGGAGACATACTGTAGTACCTCGAGTAAAATTTCAGAATTAGATTTTAAAAATAGGATGAATGGCATGTTGTATAATTTTTCCAATAAGAGATAAAAAATCAACAAATTTTTGGTAAAGTCAATATAACTTTCACTTGGCACATCAAGTTTTGATCAAACCCGTGGATTGCTGCAAAGAATTATCAGTGTACTACATGATGATATTTTAGGCTCATAAGGGATAATATTTCAAATATATATCAAGACAAATATCGGCCATCCAAACAATCTTCAAATTAGGTTTTGAAAGGTACATAACTTACAAGTGGCATAACTTTTTACCATTGGTGATTGAAAGTTTGTGATAAAGAGTAGTACTATTATTTTCTCATATGGAAAAAGAGTTTACAAAAAATACTAGTGGTGATCTTATCAGACGCAGGAGGTAACTCCTCAAATATAATCATCTTATTCATTCAGGTTGTTCATTATTATATACCAGAGGGAGTGACTATTCAGTTCATCTCCCGATGACTCTTCATTTTCTCTATTATTTATTTACACTAATTATAGTTGTTCACCCAATCCCTATGATTAGGTGTCAACATTCCCCCCTTTAATCTAAAGGGATGTTGGTGAGTCCAAGGATCGTTCTGAATCTTTCAAGCTTTTTTCTTCCAAGCGCTTTGGTGAAGATGTCTACAATCTGCTCATTAGTGGAAAAATGGCAAAGATGGATTGTTTTGGCCTCAACATGATGTTGAATGAGATGATATTTTGTATTGATGTGCTTCGTTCGATCATGGAACTTTGGGTTCTTAGCCAATTTTATTGCCAAGGTATTGTCAATCATGAGTGGAGTCGATTATACTTGTTTTACATGCAAATATTCCATAATTTTCCTGAGCCACACAATTTCTTTTGTTGCCTCAACTGCTGCCACATATTCTGCTTTTGTTGTGGAATCTGCTGGAACTGATTATTTGCGTGATCTCCAGGAGACAGCTCCTGATCCAAGACTCATAGCATAACCCGAAGTAGATACCCCAGTTTATTTGTCTCCATCGAAGTCTGAATCAAAGTATCCAATCAAGCTGAAGTCGCCCACTTGTGTATACTTGATTCCAAAGTCTTGAGTTTCCTTCAAGTAGTTTAGAACTCTTTTTACAGCAGACCAATGTCCCTCACAAGGCTTTTGCATAAACCTGTAGAGGATTCCAACAACAAACGAAATGTCTGGTCTGGTAGTTGTTAGGTAGTTGAGACTTCCTATAAGCTGTCTATACTTTGTTGCATCCCCAAATTCTTTTCCTTCAATGGATGTGAGCTTTAAGTTTTGTTCCATTGGATTGCATTCAGTCATGCCAAATCTGTTCCACAGATCTCCAATGTACGTCTTTTGAGAAAAGAATATGGACTTCGGATGTTGAGTTACTTCAATACCAAGATAGTAATGAACATAGCCCAAATCAATCATTTCAAAACCTTTCCTCAGTTCCTTCTTTATGGATGCAATGTAGCTCCCATTGTTCCCTGTCATCAAAAGATCATCTACATATACCACAAGATATACAACTTTTTTGCTAACCTTCTTGACAAACAAAGTTGCATCATCAAGATCATAATGTTTGAAATTGAGTTTCAGAAGATGCCAAGATAGTTTTTCATACCAGGCTCGTGATGGTTGTTTGAGGGCATACAAGGATTTCACAAGTTTGCATACTTTATGTTCATGTCCTTTTACAGCAAATCCTTTAGGTTGGGACATAAAAACATTCTCTTTTAGATCTCCATTCAAGAAAGAAGCTTTTACATCCATTTGATGGACTTTCCAGCTGTTCTGAGCTGCTACGGAAAAGAGTGTTCGGATGGTAGCCCATTTTGCTGTGGGGGCAAAAGTCTCCTCATAATCGACCCCTTCCTTCTGTGCAAAACCTTTTGCCACAAGCCTGGCTTTGTGTTTGTCAAGTGAGCCATCAACTTTATACTTGTTCTTGTAGACCCACTTGCAACCAATTGGTTTGGTTCCCAATGGAGGATCAACCAGCTTCCACATGTCATTCTTTATCAAGGCATCATGCTCCTTTTGCATTGCTCCTTTCCATTCATCATGAGAAGCAACTTCTTTGAAGGAAGTTGGTTCAAAATCTATAGACAAATTCAATTCATAATCATAAGAAACATCCATATCAATAGGTGAATCAGAGTCATCTACATCACCTCCATTTTGTCGGGTTTAATTTCTAGTTCCCGTCTTTCCAACCTCATCAGGATGAACACTTTCAAGTGTCTTTGTCAACCACTTTGGGGGACCTTTCTAAGATGGTCCAGGCTGCTTCGTTGATTGAGTTGGGACCGAATCAAGATTGAGTCTCCCAATTCTGTCAATCACATCACTCAAAGTATCATCCGTTGTTGGAGTTTCATGCAGGGAAGAGAGTGCTTCAGAAGTAGATTCCACAGGTTGATCTAGTATAGGAATCCCCCCTTCAAGATGTGGAATCTGATTATCAAATTCTTGAAATTATTTTGCATTTGTGAATCTATCTAGCAATCGAGTTGCCGCTCAACAACATTATCAGTTTTGGATGATTCAAGAAAGATTACATATTTAGATATAACAAACCTTTTATTGACTTCATCATAGAGACGATATGCTTTGGAGGTGTTTGAATACCCCAGGAAGATACACTTACGACTTCTTGCACCAAGTTTGTTTCTATGTACCTTTGGTATCAAGGCATAACATGTGGAACTAAAGACCCTGAGATGCTTTACCGAAGGAATGTGCCCATACCACATTTCATAAGGAATCTTGTTTCTAATAACATTAGATGGATATCTATTCTTTATATATACAACACATAGAACTGCATCATCACAAAACATCATTTTTACATTTTTGAAAAACATCATGGAGCGCACCATATTTAAGATTGTCCTATTCATTCTTTCAGCTACTCCGTTCTGTTGGGGATTATAAGGAACAATTGTTTGATGTTTGATCCCATGTTGGCGAAGATAGTTTTCAAATTCATTTGAAGTATATTATTTTCCATTATCAGTGCGAATAAAGCCAATATGATATTGTGCATCATTTTCAATCCATGTATGAAAGTTCTTGAATGTTTGAAAAGCATCAGATTTGTTCTTCAATAAATAAACACAACACATTCTGGTTTAGTCATCAATAAATGTCATCGTATATTTATTTCCATTTGCAGAAGGAACAAGCATTGGACCACATAAATCTGAATGAATGAGTTCAAGTTTTCTATGTGCTTTGGAATGTGAATCATGACAACACTGTTTGCTATGTTTTCCTAGAATGCAAGCATCACATTGCTTAAGTTTCCTAGGGATTGTAGGAAAACCAATAACACCATTTTTCTTCAACAAGTGGAGGCTGCCATAGTTCAAGTGTCCAAATCTAGCATGCCATAATAAACTTGATAGAAATGTACTTTCTTCATAATGAGAATTGTATGAGAAATTTTGTGCATGAGCAGAGGTACCCTACAACTTGAGAAGCCTTTCTTCTTCTATCCCTGTCATGACAAGTGAGTGATCTGATGCTTTTCTCACCTCAAGCTTGCCATCAAACATATGAATGGAGTTTCCTTGCTAGTGGATGTGGACCAAGGACAACAAGTTTCTCCTCAACTGCGGGAGATATAAAACATGATGCAAAAGAAAGTCTGGATGACTAGGCAATTTAAGACTGATTGTACCAAGCCCTGATGGTTTGAGTTTTGATTTGTCTACAAAGTATACTGCTCCATCAACATTGTCAGAAAATTCTTCAAAAAAATCTCTTCTAAAAGTCATGTGACAAGTTGCTCCTTAATCAAGCAACCAATCATTTTTCCAAGAAGCAAGTGAAGCATTAAATAAGTCTTCATTTACTCCAATATTACAGTGTGCCACAACATAGTGAGAGGATTCAGGTGCTTTACCTTTCTCTTTGTCATTAGTTTTACCTTTGGGTTGGTTTATTTCATGCTCAATTCTGTCCCAAGGCAACTTGCAGTGGATGCATCATGTGATCCATCTCTTTTGTAGCGTATATAGTGCAAATCCGACTTTTCTCCTTCAGAGTGTCTACCCCCCTGCCTCTGAACTTTCTTCCTCTTCCTCTTCGACCACCTCTTCCTCTCGAAGAATATTGAGAAAGATTCTTCTCTCTATGTGCAAGGCACATAGCCTCTTCAAAAGACTGAGGAGTTGTCTTCTTCCTAAAAGCTTCCTCTCTTTGAGAAATTTTTTTCACAAGGGAGTCAAAGGTAATATCTTTGAGGTTCCCGTTTTCTTGCAATGACTCAAGATAATTTGAGTAAGTGGGATAAAGTTCCTTGAGAAAAGCTATCAGAGGAATGTCCAGTTCAACATTAGTGACTTTTATATCATGCATAATAGATTTTACTTCTGATGCAAGAGCAAGAGGATCATCATTTGTAATTCAAGGGTGAACAATTTAATCATGAGTTGAACAACTTCAAGTTCAGAGTGTGAGTCATAGAGTTCCTTCAGTTTTTGTAAGGCTTCAAAAGCATTTGAAAATGGCGAAATATGGCAACTCACCACCTCATTTACTGATGCTGCAATCAATGCATAAGCCTTGTTGTTCTTATTTTCCCAAATGGCGAATTCCTTGTCTGAGGTAGGTTGTTCTGGCTCTTTGTCTTTGTCTCCAACACACTCCTTTCCACAGCTCATTATAAATGAGAGTGTGTTTGATTTTCCGCGACCATTTAGGACAGTTCTCCTTCCCGGTGAGAACCACTCCCACAATACGTATCAATGAGTGCATTTTAGAAATGACGTAGGAGGTTGACAAAAATGAGGTGGTAGCCTGTAATTCGATCACTGGTTAAATTTTTAACCAATCATCTACGCTTAAATCAGGTTGTGTACATGGATTTTCCCCCTGAGGGTCTTGCTTATCTGACCATTCACTATTGGTCCCTCATTGACTTCTCCTTTTATTAAGCGCTTCAATCTGTGTCGTTGATATCACTTCTCTAGATCCAACGGATATCGCTTCATTCGCTTACCAACTAACATGGATGATCTCCATCGTCGATGTGACCTGTGTAATCGAATGATTGTCGTGCAATCTCATAACATAACCAAAAGGAATTAAAACCCCAGGTCATAACCTTATTGCGTCCATTTCTAACATTAACCTGTGTGCACTTTCGGAAGCGATATGCATCCAATCACCCATTAAATAGACGGTTCGATCACTCTGAACCTTAAACTCCTTTTAATAACCACATCACGTTCGAAATTTAAATTAACTGACATGCATCTTCCGACGCGATCACCGTCAGATCTGACCCATCTAATCGAACAACTGTTGCGTCACCCGCTCGCCAACTAGCTTGGCCAATCTCCACCGTCGATCAATCTTGCTTGATCCAACGGCTATCGCATAATCTCACGTGAAATCTTTCACGATGCATAACAAATCGAGAGTGTGTGAGAAAAGTGGTTTTCTCATGCTACGTGTCGCCCGCTAAGGTTAATCACATGAAACTTAGGAGTACCACTTCTAGCCTTTAGGGTGTGCAAGATACTGCTTACTACTTACCGAATACTACCCACGTGCTTAATTCAAAAGACACTTAAGAAAAGGTTTAGCGTTTAAACTCAGTATTAACGCTTAACACTAATTGACTGTGATTTATAAATAAAATGTATGAACAAAGAAAAATACTCGATTAGGGTGCATAACACCGATACACAGTCATCAAAGAATTTCATTCATCGCACCCGTGTTTAATAATATGAAACCAAGAGAGTGATACCTCATTGCGCTTGTGGAGCAGTTGCCTCACATAACCAACCGAACGTCTGGAGCAGTGGCTAGAGAAGGGCAACAGTTGCCAGAGAGGGGTAGCAGTTGCCAGAGAGGAGTTACAAACCAGAGAGGGAAGCCAAAAATGGCTCTGGCTCTGATACCATGTCAGACCAGGAGGTAACTCCTCAAATGTAATCATCTTATTCATTCAGGTTGTTCATTATTATATACAAGAGGGAGTAACTGTTCAGTTCATCTCCCAATGACTCTTCATTTTTTCTATTATTTATTTACACTAATTATAGTTGTTCACCAATCCCTATGATTATGCGTCAATAGATCCTCACAAAAAATCAAACATGACATCTGAAGAAAATGAAGACTTCTAATACAGGTTCTCCAATTAAAGAAAAAAGTTGATGAAATGAATAGTAGTATGTAGAAACAAGTGGATTTATCATGTTCTTGGGTAAGCTTTAAAAGGGAAATTATGGATGAAATGAAGAAGATGATGAATGAAATTAAGGAATAAATATAAAATTCATGAACAAAAAGAAGGAAGAAATACCAAAAATACAAACCATTCTATTACAGAATCTCCCTAAAAGGGATATGAAGATCCAATTAAATCCTAACACATAGGGAGAATAATGGTGTTGAGACTCAATGACATATGGGTAGTATTTTATCACATTTAGACAACACAAATATTGAATCATGAAATCTTGTTCATTCATCACTTCAAGATCCATAACATCAAAGGTTCAACTTGGCACCCAGAAACTAATTCAGTTTGAAGATCAATATGAAGAATTTTGATGGTATAGATCCTATAACATATATATTCCAAATGGATAAATACTTTGATCTAAACCCAATATTAGCCCTACAATAATACAATTTTAAAAATAGAATCATTTTGTATCAAAAATAAAATCAATTTGTATGGTATCAATGACTTTGTTAAGGAAAAAGGAGTATATTATATCTTGATCCATTTTTATAGAGAAATTGATAGCACATTATGGGGATATTAAGAGAAATACATTATTTTTTCAATTTCCGAATCTATGGAAATGAGGTCCAATTATAAAACACATTTAGAATTCCAAAAGTTGAGTCTTGAGAGAAAGAACATTTTAGAGGATAATTTGTTAGACTTCTTTATGGGGAATTTAAATGAAAACATCTAACATTAAATGTGTTAATTTGAACCTAAATCTCTAGATAATGCTTTCAATATGATAAGGAAATTTGAAAGTAAAAATATGGTTACAAAAAGAGTGGTAACTAAGGACTATAGAGAGCACTATGTTCCCTCTCTTAACCTCACTCAACTATTAAAGTTGATACCCCAACTATTGGATGAAAGAAGAGCAAAAGGACTATGGTTCAATTGCGATATCAAGTATAGTAAGGGACATAAATGCAACATTAATAAATTATTTTGCATCAACTATGAAGAGAAAGAAGATCAATAATTGGAACCATCACAGGATCTGGAGCTACAAGAAACTACTCCAACAATATCTTGTCATGCATTGATCGACATCAGTACTCCATAAACCCTCGAGATATAAGGATATATAAAAAATAAAGAGGTATTGCTATTTATTGATTTTGGTAGACCCATTACTTCATCAATTACAAATTGGGAAAACTTCTCAATTGCTTTGTATTTCCAACACCATAGTTTTAAGTAATCATTGCAAATGGAGGTACCATAAATTGTCTAGGGAAGTACTTAGTATTAAGCTCAATGTGGGGGGGTATTTATTGGATAGTCCTATGATTGCAATCTAAATGGGTGTTATTGATGTTTCATTCAGGGTCCAACGGTTACAATCATAGGAACAATGACCCTTAATTTTCAAGTTCTTTTCATGAGATTTACCTCAAAGGGAAAGGAAATTAATCTTATATGTATCCAAGGGAAACCCTCTAAAGTGATAAATATTTAAAAACATTATAAAACTACTCAAAAAGGGATACCATGTGGTTATTGCACAATTATGCTCACTAGATGTTCAAACATCTATACTCGTTGCTCCAATGGATCTTTAAAATTTATCAACAAGCTTTCCAATGTATTTGGGAAAATACCTAAGGGTCTTCCACTTGATTGAGATTCACTTGTAACCAAGAAGTGTGCCACCTAACATTAGGCTTACAAATATCAATATGCACAAAAGAGAGATTGAGCATATGTGTATATCTCAAAATAGGATGAAACAATAAGAATATCCACATCATAAGGAAAGGGAATTTGAAGTGGGGATTGGGTATTCTTGAGGCCATAACCATATAAAAAAATGTCCCTTAAGCAACAAAAGAAGGACAATGGATTAGCACCCAAGTATTATGGCTTATATAGGGTGTTGTAGAGGATTGCAACTACGACTTACAAATTTGAGTTACCTACATTTTCACATGTACATCCATTCATTTATGTTCCTTGCCTCAGTAAGGAAATCAGTGACAAGATCACAGTCCAAAGTATTTCACCATATGTTAATGAAGAAGGGAAAAACATACTAGAACCGGAAACAGTGCTTGAAACAAGGATTAAGAAGCTACGAAATCAAGTAATTATTAAGTACCTCGTCAAATGGAAAAACTTACCAATGGAAGAGGCGACATGGAAATGTGACTTCTTCATGTAGAAATACTTGCAATTATTCAAGTGTTGAGGACAAAACTAGTTTAAAAGGGATGGGCATGTTAATCCCTAGACAAATCTCTATGTTAACACTAAAACCCCTTATTAGGCCTTGATATTGAATTATTACATTTTATAGTTATACTAGTAGGTCAACCATAATGACTTCATCTCTCTACACACACACACACACACACACACACACACACACACACACACACACACACACACACCATGGATACCTAATCTTAGGATCATCTTATCTTGTACTCATTGTAAAAGGAGGCTTCCCACTCGAAGTGGATTGTATTCATTTGCTTTTTATCATTATCAATGTGCTTGTTTTATAACAAAACCCATTTTTTGGATCATCCATTTGTCATCCCATCCTCTACTAACCTAACACTTGGCTTCTCCATGCTCTTCCATGATTTTTTATTTTATTTTTCTCATGCACCATGTTGTGACAATGCTAGGTGAAGAGAGCCCTAGCTTCTAAAAAATAACCCAAAATTGTTGGCATACATGGAAAAGCATCACCATAGTATTTAAAGGTTCATTCCATTGAATGTAGGTAAGCATAATTTCATAAATTTGCAAGTATTTGCTTTAAAAATGTTGGCATATTTGTTTTTCCATTTATAAATATCCTCTTGCAAAGATTGATTTTTTTCCTTTTACAATTTAAAATATAGCATTTATAAACATTTTGTGTTCAATAACCCTACATGTCTATGTCTTTCATTTATTTCCATTCTCTTGCATAGTTTTTATCTTTGTAATTAAAAATTTAAAAAATAGTGTTTGTAATCATTATTTTAGATAAATCTACATATTTTTAGTTTGGAATTTTTCCCATATTTTTTATTCATTTCTTTGGACTAGAACTTTATTTACAAAGGAACCAACTTGAAAAAACATGAGATTTTAACATGTTGTAACAGATCTTCTTTAAGTAGGTTCTCAAGTTAGGGATATTCCAAATTTATTTCCATGGTATTAAAATAATAATTCTATTACATCACAAATTTCCTAGAGGAAGCATCCCACAGTTGAAATCTTTTAATTTTAGGAAATGTCTTCTTATAATTAAGAGTGGCATCTCCCCTTAAAAAGCCTACTCTTAATGTCATGTTTTATGAAATTGAACAAAGTAGTTGTTCAAATATAATTTGCAAACATAAAACTCTTAAGAACTGCTCCAATTTTTTTTTGTTATTTTCCATATTTATGTCTATATCAATTTTCATTTAAAAGGGTGTAAAACATGCAAAGTTGTGTTTTTGTTTTGTTATTGCATGCTTTGCATTGCAAGGAAAACATGGCCAAGCATGAGTAAATGTCTACTTTATAAGACTTATGGATATTTGTCTCTTGGTTCTCAGAGAAGAGAAGCTAGTCCTTCAACAAATGTTTCAAGCAGCCTCTGTTTCTTTAGGCTTAATGGCAGACACCAACTTGGTAGTAAGCCATGTATTTGATTGAAAATATCACCCTCCCTATTGAGAATAATTTGTTGGAATGTAGTCGACCATTGAAGGTTCTCACTTCAACTGGCCTTGAATGAATTATCCAAAGCGACACTAATATATTTAAAAAAAATTGATTATATAGAGATTATTTTATTAGTTGTTTATATATTCCCTATAAGCTATATTACATATAAATGGTATGCGTTTTTCTTGGTTTTAGTTTCAACTACATCTTGGATGATGGGGAATAAACTATGTCAACTTCCAAGAAAACATTTTCTTAGCACTTGAAATAAGCGATGATGTCTCCAAATAAAATTATTTGGCAACAATGGTCGACATGTCATTCAAGCGGATTGACTTGATATTCAAAAACACATGAATCTTAGGCTCCATTAGAAGAATCCTTGCCCTAAACATGAATAAAGTTAACATTTTCATAGTTGTGGACATGAAAGAGGTCCTCCTTGGTGCCAAACACACAACAAGGGTAATAGTAGTAACTAAGACTAGAGTATCCATTCTATACAGTTCAAACTTAGCAACCCTTTCATCACAAATACCATACCTCTTTCATGTGATCATCCTAACTCCATTTAGATAATGATTGCTTAATGAAAAGAAAACCTAAGTAATCAAAGTTTACACATGATGACATGACAACGATGATAATATTCACATTGTGGTAGTCAAAATATATGCACATTATGGTCTCATAACAAAAGTCATAGTGACTTATAAAGATGTAAATATGAAGAAGATTAGTTTTTGTTTATTTTATGTATACATGTATCAAACAAATGCCTATTATATTGCTGTTTCGTATCATTTCAATATGCAATACATTGGATCTCATGCTAGGTGGGATAGGCTAGCTATTGCAATCAAATAAAACATATTCAAAATTGGCACAAACAATGCTACATATGAATATAAATCACCTCTATTAAAAAAATGACACACACACACACACACACATGAATAAGAGAGCACCTACGTTGTATGAAAGGTCATATTTGGACACTCACTTCTCTATTATTGGTAGATCTCATGAAGTGTATAAAAGACAGTATTTGCAAGCGCAAAGAAGGTTATGAATTGGAATCCAAATATAAATTAGACTTAGGTGGATCTTTGTTATAAAATGAGTGTCATATAAGTTATGGTTGAATAAGGGTGATTCAGTGGTCATAGCGTACATGTCATGTCATGTATCCTCTTATGAAACCAAAATTAATTCTCTCATCAAATTAGAGTCACTCTGAGAATGAAATCCATTAGCATGTGTTATAATTTGCAAGTTATACGTGTATATTAAATTATCTATTTCTATGCAAAATATTAAATATCAATTATAGAAACTACACAACTTTATGTCTTTGTATGTATATGTTGCTTCACTGCACTGCAACAAATAATATCATCATAATTGGTCCCTGTTACTAGGACTTCTATTCGTCCTAAGTTCAAATCACACTCTCTCATTTTATTTTAAAGACTTCAAAACCTCAGTATGAGTCATAAATACGCTAGAATGGATCAATCCTCACAAAATTAGAAATTCCATGCTCCTACTGTCTATCCTCACCACATATTCAAGGCTTCACCACTAATTTTAACACATAAGAGATCCAATTGCCTTTGGAAGACAATGCGGCATTCCTATCGTTTGGTTCTAGCTTGAAAGACAAATGTGGCAATGTTGAACAAGAAATTTTGGCATGAAAGGCTTCGACATTTTGGGATATGATACTACTTGAATGTATGAAGAGTGAAAAGTCTCCAAATTTAAGTGATTTCCTCCCTTGGATGATTCCCTCGAGTACTTTAGGGTTCACTTGTAGCTCACAGAAGGTGAATGTGGGTAATTTTTAAATGAGATTGTGACAGAAAATTTGATAGACTTAAACGTTTATTCAACATTTATGAGATGGGTGGATTAATATGCCTTTCAACATATAAGAGCTCGAGCCACCACTTGAAAATGAGGGCCACATCTTAATTTTCAATATATATATATATATATTATAATATATATATATATATATATATATATATATTATATATATATAATATATATATATATATTATAATATTATATATATATCTATGTCTATATCGATATCTATATATATATATATTATTTGGTAATGATAATAATGATATGACTAATTTTATTTTGGTTTGAAATTATTTTCGGAAATTAAAAATATATTAAAAAAAATCCCCATAGCTAGCCATGTAAGTACTATACTTATGCTTTTCATAAAAGAAAATAAATGAGTGTAATGAACTTGAATTTCTCATTGGATCCATGGGCACTATCACTATTGTTCAAAATTTCAAATATGTGAATGCATTGTTTTAAGGGTGAACAATGAGGGAGCTCATTACTTTTCTTTCAATCTCCTCTTTTCCCGGTGAACTAGTTGTGGATCTTGGATGAAGGCATTTGAAATCGCCTATGATGTGAAGGTATGATCCTCTACAAGACCTTTTACAAGCTATAGTTAACTTCATTATAAATAAATATAAATTAGCATATTGTTATTTATTTTGTTGTTGGTTCAGGCTTATGATGCATCTGTTATGCAAATTAAAACCGATAATGAAGATAACTCAATTTCTAGTCTCGTGTATGCTACGAGTTGAAGCACACCTTCAATGGACCCTCAAGTACTTGCTCAAGTTGAAGAAGACTTCATAGAATAGCTTGAGCTATATTTTCCATTATAATAATCTCAACTTGAAGAAGAGTTCGTAGAAGATATTGCGCTATATTTTCCACGTGAATAATCTCAAATAAGAAGAGGAGAGCATAATTTTCTTCTATTTTCTTTCAATTATTTCCAATATATTTTTCTCTTCCATAACAAAATTGCATATATTTTATGTTTTCACGGTCTTGTTGGAGCTAACATCATGTGCATATAATTTCCAAAATGAAAGGATTTTGTTTCCATGGTCCCAATGAGGCTCACGTCACTTGCGTATAATTTTCAAAATGAAAAGGTTTTTTATTTTCATGGCCATGATTTATATATTGTAAGACATTTAATTTTTCAGTAGGGCTCAAATCCACAACCTTTGGTGTAGAATTACCTCATTCATATGACCAATATGTTAACCAACTCAGCTATAGGACCATGCACAAGGAATCCTAAACCCTAATGTATAAGCAATTTAAAAAGAAAACAAAGAACAACACTGAAAATAGATTTTGGATGTCAAGGTTATACTCTTTTTAAGAAAGATAGGAAAAATAGTTACCAAAGTGTCATGTGGCAAGTAAAGGTTGGCCGATGTGGCTATGTATGCACAATGAAGTTGTTGAATATAAAAATAATTCTTTTACTAGTCAATTTTGTATATAATCTCATTTTTACAAACATGTTGCCTTTACAATTAATGATACACTTTTTAAAAATAAGTGTAAATCACTTTCACAATAAAATTTTTTCTTCTATAAATTAAAGTTTATTTTTTTAGAATAAAGTAGTAAAGTTACTTTATAGTGCTTCAGTTTTATCACTGAAGTGAAATGCACTTTATAGTAAATATTTGATAACTTAAAGTTGAATGATTAAAAAAAAAAAAAATTAATGAAAAAACTTGAACTCAACTATTTAATTAAGTGAATTAATGAAAAATGTATAACAAAAGGGAGCATTTTTCAGAATTATCTCATTTGAGGTGCATACTAACATTGGAAACTCCCATTTTTGTTTGGCTTATAAAAAGCTTTAACACCATGCACACAAAATTAAGCAAATTTTCAAAAAATAAATCTAAAAATTGACAAGGTCAATGTTATATCTGAATGAGCCTACGAGGAAACTATAGGTTTTTCTCTTTGTATTTGAATTTCCAAGATTGCATAAATCACAAGGCAAATAACATATGCAATAGAGGGGAGACTTTATCATCTATCTCAAAATTGTCAAGATTACACTCTAAGGAGCATATGTAAGCCAGAGGTAGCAAACTAAAAATAAAATTAAAGAAACTAATACATTAACACATTATTAAAAAAATGTTTAAACACTATAATGAAATTTTATACCTTTTAATCTTATAAAATGTT
This sequence comes from Pinus taeda, assembly GCA_000404065.3. Classification (NCBI taxonomy): domain Eukaryota; kingdom Viridiplantae; phylum Streptophyta; class Pinopsida; order Pinales; family Pinaceae; genus Pinus; species Pinus taeda. Next base: position 55,460 of record APFE031486653.1, read on the forward strand.
CATATTTTGAGTAAATGAAAACATTTTCTAGTGAATCGAAAAGTGTTTCCAATTGAAAGTAGTGCTTTGGACATGATGGAATGCCTCTCTCGGGTTAGAAGTCATCAGAAGTCATTTGATACATATAGTGATACAAATTTAGAATATTGATCAACAATGCGAGTTTGAATTGTGTCTTTAAACGAATTCTAATATCATGCTTGATAAATAAGGTATTTCCACATATGTCAAATACCTTATGCAAATTTCACAAAAACCAATCAAAAATTAATATATTGACGTATACATGGATAAACCCCTCAAAGAGGGAAACAATCCATGGCCTTAGTCAATGTGTCCACTTAACGCAATATATTAATGCAAAAGGAAAAAGAATTATGTAATAGTTTCTCACAATTGATCGTCAATAAATGACCCTCCATGTTCTTTAAATGGATATCATGGACCAATTAGGAATTAAGTCACCAATCAATATGGTCATTAAAATCGAGAAGATTATCTGTCATATCATTTTATGTCTGGAACATATTGTGACTATTGGATTTGATAACTACAAATATATAATGATGCATATGAGCGAAACACACTTTACCTATAACAATATTAAACCAAAATGATCTTAACTAGCATTTGCACAAGATGTTGCAAAGAAAACACCGTAAGGCAGTAGAAAATGAACTAGTATCTTGAAGTGTCTTGTAAAATCGATGCAACCTTTGCACAATATTATAATGTTTCAAAATGATATATTTACAATGTCTAAGATCATTCAATAAACATTTATTGCCACGACAAAGAACAATATAAAGACCTGGAAAATAGGCTTCCGATCACCCTATGAGGACACAAATGAGAATGTTGAAGGTACTTTCCTTGGACACAACTTTTGAAGTGCTTCCATGGTGCTAGATAATATCTACAATAAACATATGATAGGTATAGTATAAAAATCAATATTGGAAACAAGTTACAATTCTTCTAATCAAAATCAACATCACAATTACAACACTAGAACAAATTGTCAAGCTAAGTCTAAGCAATGATAACTCCAACAATATCTAGAGAGTAATACTAAAAACTACTTGTTTGGCATCGTGTATCATTCTAGATGTATTTCTATCATGTTTATTCATGAAATGTAAAATGAATTTACAAAAATTGAAAAGAAGAAAAAAAATGAGAAATGTGCACACAAAGATGAGAAATTTGAAAGCAAAAGGCATATTCCATCAATGCCCAAGCTCCATGAAAAGAGCTAGTTCTCATGCTAGAGAGCTTATTCTTCCACCTACTGTAACATGAAAAAGTATAAGAGTTAGGTGAAACCACACAACCAATGGAGCCATCTTAGCTCTTTAATTACATAAACATCTCTTCCTAAAAGAAGGAAATGTCAAACACCTCATATAAAGACACTGGAATCTTCATGATATGAAAGCTACAACAAGAAATTAAAACATGGGCATGGTAGCCAATACAAAATTTTGAAAGATGATAACATGACCTAGCATATGCCAAGTTAATGTTATGTTGAAGGGGGTTGGAATAATGCCTGAAAAAATGCATGTGGTAGCCTATCCTCAACCTGTTTATCATCAAAATCACCCATAACACAAGGCTAGAAAAACATTTATAAACAAAATCCACATGTTGGGCCACATATGCAATAATTCCTTCACACTTGTCGTCATAGAGATGAAGCCAATGTTTAGAAATGCCTTGAATAATTATGAAAGTGGTGATATTTAATTTCCAACAAGCTTTTCATACCAATTAAAACCTTCATCTTCAAGGAAATCAAGGAAATTATGAACATTTTTTTTCATTTTGATATGCTCATGGGCAACATTATGTTTTCAAAGAACAACAATAAAAGGACACATAGTTAACTTGTAAGCTGATTTTTTGAGAACATCAAAGTTTTCCGTACTTAAATTGTACAATATCCCCATAACTATTTTTAAAACTTGATCGTTCTTTAGCAAGGTTGTCCTCTTAGAAGACCAAAAAACATCAGCCTTCACAAGAGTAGGAGGTGGGCACATCCCTGTGGCTGATGAAACCTTTGAGTTTAATAGTTTCTAACAAGAACACTGATAAGAAGACTTGTGTTTTTTTGAACCTAGGGCATATGACTCCACCTCTGATCTTTGTGCCCCATAGCCATATCCTCTACTCCCATAATCTTTTGGGTGGAGAATTAGACAGGGATGAAAAAATTTGAGACAGAAGTTTCAAAATAGAATACAACAACCTGAATTGAATAAGAAGAATTGACAAAACCCCAACGAAATATGCCACCACTAGCAAAATCACTCTAACAGATAGAATAAAGCTCACAAAATACACAAGCCAAGCAAAATATTTTACTCAAAGAAAATCATTTTGGAAAAAGACATAGAGGAATCAATTGAACAATATCAAAGGTTGTCAAAAGCAAGAAGATACAAAACTACAATAGCCACTGATTGCAAATGAAGTTAAGATAGAAGCAACAATTCTAAATTAGATGAGAACTTTCATGGAGAATTTAATACTGGCAACCACTTGTTGAAAGTTATATATTATTACTACATAAGGACAAGTGATAGGGTAATACAAAACAAATCTGAGGGTTTAAATTCCCTCAAAATTATTTTTATTTTCCACAAATCGATGGAATAATTAGTCATTCATAGGCAGAACAATCAAAAGGCGGAAAATGTCAGTAACTGCACAAATGAAAAACCATTTACAATATTATCTCAGGCTAGAATAATGAACATATTTACACCAATCCATACAAAAATGAAATAGCTCCCATTTGTACTATTTGATTTTGGGTTTTGGGCAGGTGAAGCTCAAAACACAAATGACACTCAAAACTTCTTAAGCACCCATGTTCTCACAGTTCATGGGTGCGTACCCACTTATGGTTCCACTCATAGCAGTTTGCATGACAGATGGAACTCTCTAATCACCTAACCCAATAGCCAAGGTGAATAGTAACCTCCCCCATAGGGGGGAGGATGATTTTTCAATAATGAACTCACACATCACAATGTGTTTAACTGTGAAAGCTTATATACTCTAAGATTATAATTAATAATTGTAAATTATTTACAATTTTAACATGCGTTGTAATCAATTTTGATAAAAATTGTTAGGCCCGGTTAGATATTTATTAAGAAAAGGCAGTAAGAGAATATATTAGTTACTTCATTTATGGAAAAAAATATATGACAGTGAAAAACAATTGGAAGTGGTTTGCATATGTAACTTTTAAACAGAAACTTGTGGGAAGTTATTTATCAGATTTGATATTAAATTGATGCCATCCTTAAAGCACGGAAACCTAATTAGTGATAATGTAAATGCCGCTAATTTATCAAATCAAACTACTTGTAAATCAAACTCATATTGTTTTTAATTTACCCATATTTATTGATGTTGGGTAAACCCATATATGCATCACCAATTTATGAAAATACAGTTGAAAGGAAAATTAACACACAAAGTTGAAACGAAAATGAACACTAACAATGAAAAAGTTGTCAAGCATTCCCACAATGCCATTGATAAAGTTATTGTAATGATCATATAAATTTCAACAAATGGAAATTTTGGAACCCATATTCAAGGTTTTGATAAAACCACAAAGCTTCTATGACTGAAACATCATTATTAATTTTGAAATATAGTAGGCATCACCATTGCTGGAACCAAGAATGGTGTTTTTTACCAAATACAACTGCTCACGAATAACTTCAACACTTGAGGGATAATTTTCCATATGAAGTTGTCGTGCAACAACTTGATGAAGGATTATTTGTGCTTTGGGAATTGAGTGATGTGCAATGATTATGTTGCTCAAATTCAGAGCAACTTGAACAAGGAGACAAAAGAATTGATAACAGACATAAAACTAGGCTTTCTCGTAAAATTGAAATTATTCTCATATCTGTATTGAAATTCTTATAGAACACATTTTGTCTTATGATTTCAAGCTTTATTTCAGGTCATATCTCACACAGGATAATTGTTTTTTATACATGGGCTCACCTTCTCTGTTAGAAAATTATATATTACAGAGCAATGGAACACATAAAATATATTGCAGAAATATAAACACATAAAACACATAAAACAAGAGAGAGACACAAATATACGTGGTTCACCCAATTTGGGCTACGTCCACGGAGAAACAGCCAATCCTTCCTTTTATATTATCCAGCAAACTGAAGAGATACAACCTATAGAAAATCCGATGTAATTCCCTCTTCGCTCTCACATAATCTCCTCTCTCTTTCTCACTCAAAATACTAATCTACATAGACGCAATAAAATTTCCTCATATATAGTGAGGGGTTGCCTTCTAGGGCAAAAAACCATAAATTAAACATAACTTCTATTGTCAGATCTTCACCTAATGAACGACCCAGATTGATTACGAAATTACAACAGTTTACAAGGCAATTTTACATCTATTTTTAGCTTCGAGGGTACTGCCCTCGATCCCCTGCCGGGGGGGGGGCTAAAGATCGCTACTGCCACCCCTGGACCCCCCCTTGCAGCACAAATATTATGGGTGGCGTTGCCTCCACATTACGAACTGGGGTCCAATGCAGTGACACCTCTGAATAAAGAAGATAATCAGGCTCCACACCCAACATTCTCGATAATATAAACACTATCCATTTGATTGTAGCATGATGATATTTTGGAATTTTGATGGGAAAATAGTTATGATCAACCATCAGGGCTGTAAAATTGCTAGCAATTGAGACAAACTGTGCAGAATATTTGGACTATGTTGGCTCAACTTACTAAACTTATTGCAGGCTCTGGCAATGGCATATTGCCACTATATGATGTTCCCTCCAGATTTATTGCAGGCATCAACAATAGAAACTCCCTTTCTTTACATGTGAATGATTTAAGCAATTAACATAGGCCCACAAACACACAATTATTACTTTGATAGTGGAAATTTCGAACATATTTCCATATATTATGCTGCAGGGGAAAGCTCTCTCACTGGGAATTATGATAGTATTTATACAAAAGTACAGTAGCCACCAATTGTAAATGAAGCCAATATAAAAGCAACAATTCTGAATTAGATGAGAACTTTCATGGAAAATTTAATACTGACAACCACATGTTGAAAGTAATATATTATTACTACATAAGGACCAGTGATAGGGTAAGACCAAACAAATCCGAGGGTTTAAATTCCCTCAAAATTCTTTTTACTTTCCACAATTCGATGGAATAATTAGTCATTCATAGCGGAACAATCAAAAGGTGAAAAATGTCAATAACTGCACAAATGAACAACAAATTCAAATATGATGGCAAATCTTTTTCAATCCTTGCAATGTTTCCACTTAAATTTAGCCAAATTTGATCAAAGAAAAATGAAAATGCAGTTGAAACACAAAAAATAAGAAAATAACCGTGTGACCTGAACTTAGGATTTGAAGAGGCTTTGACATTGAAGGATCATTTTCTTGAGAGAGATCACAAAACAAACTATTTCTTCGCTAATTACAACAAATATAAGAATTTAAACAATTAACATAGGCCTACAAACACGAAATTATTTCTTTGCTAGTGGAAATTCCGAACATATTGCCATACTTATGTTTGAGGGGAAAGCTCTCTCACTGGGAATTATGATAGCATTTATACAAAAGTACAGTAGCCACCAATTGCAAATGAAGTCAAGATAGAAGCAACAATTATGAATTAGATGAGAACTTTCATGGAAAATTCAATACTGGCAACCACATGTTGAAAGTTATATATTATTACTACATAAGGGCCAGTGATAGGGTAAGACAAAACATATATGAGGGTTTAAATTCCCTCAAAATTCTTTTTATTTTCCACAAATCGATGGAATAATTAGTCATTCATAGGCAGAACAATCAAAATGTGAAAAATGTCGACAACTACACAAATGAACAATGAATTCAAAGATGATGGCGAAGCTTTTTCAATCCTTGCAATGTTTCCACTTAAATTTAGCCAAATTCGATCAAAGAAAAACGAAAATGCAATTAAAAAAAAAAAGGGAAAATAACCGCGTCACATGAACTTAGGGTTTGAAGAGGCTTCAACATTGAAGGATCATTTTTTTGGGAGAGCTCACAAAAACAAACTATTTCTTCGCTAATTACAACAAAGATAACATCAATCTTTGCATGTAGACATCAATCATGATTTTCGTTTGATAATTGCATACATGATGAAGTAAAATTTGCGTTTGAAAACTCCCCAATAATCCTGATGTTTCCCACAGTGTGAATTCTTACCATCCTCTCCCTTTCATGGCACTCGACTTCTAGATCTTGGGCTGTCATTTCTTTGATTTCGGCTTACAGATTATCTGCTCCTTCAAATGCTTGTTTGCAAGTGTCAAGAAGAGTCCGCCTGAATGTTACTGGTTTACCATCCGATTCTTCAGATGTAAATTGAGGGAGTTCCCACCATAGATAAAATCACAACTCAACAATAATGGGGCAAACTATTGGTTTAGACGCCACCTTATCAAAAATTAGAGATACTACTCCCAGCAAAATGTTTGCTGAGTTGATATGCAAGGGTATAAGTTGATCTTTAAGAACATCAAAGTTTTTCGGGTTTAAATTATCAAGTATCCCCGAAACCGTTTCAAAATCTCGATCCTTTTTTGACAAGTTTGTCCTCCTAGCAGAGCAACGAACAATAACCTTCACAAGAGCAGGAGTTGGGCACGTCCCTGTGGCTGATGAAGTCTGTGAGTTCCATTGTTCCTTGTCAACAGGTTGATAAGCGGACTTGGGTTGTTTTGAACCTGGGGCATATGACTCCACCTCTAACCTTCGTGCCCCATAACCAATCCTCTACTTTCACCAAGTGGGGTATTGGTCTACTGCAACAAAAAACCCAATGCAGCATATATGAAGTTCCTCTTACTCTCCAATCTGATGAAATTTGTGAGTTCGATTGTTTTTAATCAGCATACTGATAAGCAAACTTGTATCATTTTGAACCTAGGGCATATGACTCCACCTTTAACCTCCGTGTCCCATAGCCATATCCTCTGCTTTCACCAAGTGGGGGCTTGGTATTCTACAGCAAAAAGAAAATCCAAACAAACCCAAATCAATGGATATGAAGTTCCTCATACTCTCCAATCTCCTGTCAAACAAAAACAATTATTGGAGCACTAAAAAAGCCAGAGGAGATATTTCTATGAAAATAATATACATACATGAAATTTAATGGGTTGTAATGTCTAAACCCTCAGATCTATTTCAAGTCCAGTAAGCTCAAGGCGAAGAAAGAAAATCACTTTGGTGAGTTTGTCTTTTGGGACAAATTCTTCTCCAACGCCATTTCTGGGATGACAATCATGGCATTGTGTGCACGCCACCAGATTGAGCGAGGGCTTGGTCTTCTTCCAGAAGAAACAAACCCTTACCAAATGTTCCAAGAGAAAACCCAAGTTTTGAATTTTACAGTGATTGGCAGGGGAAGATTTGGTGTGCCTATGTTTTTGTTCTAATCCTAGGGGCAGAACAAAGCATATGAGCGCCCAATTGATGTTCTTGAAAAAGGGGTGTTTCTTGATATCGACAGCTCCTCGGGCCTAGTCAAGGCGCCTCCTTGGGTCTTTTACCAGAAGTCATTTTATCAGATCCTGTGCAACGTTCCATTGCTCGGCCTTGACCCCTGATCTCTTCGGCTGGCATGCGCTGCTCATATCGACAACGCATTTGATTAGTTTAATCTTTGGACTGCCAATTTGGTTAACACGAGCGGTTTGAGAGGTTATCAAATGAAATTGTGTCAATCTGACAATACACTTTTCTCCAATCGCCTAACACTTGATCCAATGGTGTAGACCGATGGAGAGTGGCAACCAGGGGAGTTCTTTTTAGAGGGGAACACCTTACGGTGTAACTACCTCTTAAATGTCTAAAATATTCTAATGATTACATTCCCAATGGTTTGAAAAACTTAAATAGTTATATAAATGAATAAGTCTTTGAATGTGACTTAATATGCAATATTACATCTATAATGATGGAAGTTGATTGCAAAGATCAATATGTTAAATATGTGAAGGTTGTATTAATTTAAAACATGAAGGATTATTGTTGTGTAGTTGTCGAGCATCATTAACACCCAAAGCAAAGAAAATAATGTTAATTAGTTTCTAATGATGATGCGAGGTTACTCCAAAATGTTACGTCTTCCCATGAGTTATCAAGGGCAAGTTAACCGTGAGAGAGATTTTATTGGTACTTTTCTTTGTACTTCACTCTACTTTTTTAATATGTTAAAATTGTGTGAAGCTAGCACTGAAAATCCACAAGTCAATACTAGAAAGAACTTGTGACTGGGCAAGAGTTAAGACATCTTGAGACACTCCCATATGAGAGTCCCACTCTAGGGGATGCCTATTACTCAAGCGTCATCACAATAGGCAAATATTAGTCATTCAACATGTAGAGAATCTACCCTCACTACTTTTGAACGTGTGACCTTCAAGGAGGAAACACATGTTCTTAATCATTAGGCCGATTCAAGTTGTTATTGTTGTTGTTTTTTTTTTTAATTAAAAATTAAAGGGCATGGGGTGGACTTCGATCCACTTGTGTGCACACAAGTTAATATAATATCTCTAGTTGCAACCACATGTTTGATCACTACCTTAAGGTATCTCCATAAATTTAGGGCTAAGGCCTTTTAGGAATTGAAGTGCATTTGATTCTACCTAACTAATGAATAAGTTTGATGATTAAGATATTAAGATTTCTTAATTGGATGCATGTTAGCTAATAGAGAGGTTACACCTAATGGACATGACATGTAATTCTTTGTAGGTCATAAATTTGATTATGTTTGCACTTGGGTTGTTTACTTTATAATATATGTTGTATTAGTTATTAATGACCTCAAAATTTTAAGGTATTTACTAGTAATATGCACAATCATCATTAGAATAATGAGCTCTTTTTTTTCTTTTTTTTTTCTTCTGAAAATAGAGTAAAATGGATTATAGCTTCTTCTCAATTAAATTTAGTGACAGGGTAATATATTTTGTTTAATTTTATTTAAATTTAGTGAGAGTGACATGTTTTTTTTGGTTTTTAAGAAAATAATATTAATAAAGTAGTTTTTATGTATATTAATGAATTAAGTATATTTAATAATGATTATAGCGATTACTATATTAAATGAAATATGCAACTAAGATACTAAGATCACCAATTTATTTAAAATATTCACATAAAATTTTAAAGTTATACAAATACATATTTTAATTATATAAAAAAATTAACGCACATAACTGAAGAAAAAAATTAAAAAAAAAAAACTAAAACATATTTTACAAACTAAATATACACTTAATCAACATAGATCTATCTTAACTACAAATCTAACATGAGTTAAGAAAGATAAATTTCTTTATGTGCAAACTTTTTTTAGAGTACAAAAAACAATGTGTAATTTTTTATTGTTTAAATTGTATTTTTGAATGTTATAGAGATACATAACATGTGCATTGAGTCATTTTATCAGCGCACAATAAACTTTTTTTTTGTTATTAATATATTTTTAAGTACACGCCAATATTAATTCATATTAAAATATTTTATTCATAACTCATATTGGATATTTTGTTCTATACAACATTAAAATATTTTCTTTTAACATTTTTTCTTTCTATATATAAATATATATGAAGTTGATATCATGTGTTAAAATATTTTTGAAAAGCATAAGGTTTAAATATCTTACTCCCATATTTTTTTGTTTAACTTGTGATTACTTTACATGAAAATATATTAGGTCATATGAACAACTAAATAAATGTGCATAGTATTTTTTTCTTCTTTTAGTATACCACCATTACTTTTCTATTTAGAGAATATTTTACTTTTATTTTAAGACACATTGCTTTCACACAGGGATGTAGAATGAGCCTCTTGGCTCAATAATATGAAATATTTTTATTTTACATATATATAATTTTTAATATATAAAAATATTTTTTCCAATCAAAACTTATACATTAAATAATTAAAAAAATATCGTTGAATATAATTTTAATATTCCCTATGTAACATAGAGGGGATGATAGCATGGTGTTATATTAAAGCACTTCGTGGTGTTAAAGTTCGGCAAAAATCTAGCCATGTTAAGGGTTGGTGTGGCTTAGACAATGTTAGGATCCCAAGTCGGCATCACTGGCCCTAGGCGAGTCGAGCACCCAACTAGGCACCCATGGAACTTGAGGACAAGTTAGTGGCAATATGTGCCCGTGTTGCACAAGGGCGACGAGTGTGGGGTGTAGGTGCTCCATAGGGAAGGGCTCCCACCCGACTCATGAAGAGTGCACACAAGTTGTAGCGGCCCGTACCTCTGGCGCCCTTGAGCGAGGCAAGCGGTAGTGACAAGGGCGAGGCAGGCAGCAGGTGTGGGGAGCGATGTGACGTGCAAACAAAGGAACGACTAACGAGGGACTTAACGTGTAGGCTAAGGAAGAGGTGAGCCACGGGAAAAGGGCGACTGCCCAACTCCTGGTAGGTCAGCCCAAGGGGCACGTCCACTAGCAGGGGCACCCATGAAAAATGTAAATTCGGCTCGACCATATTAAACGTGTCAGCTCAAGTAATTTGAAAGGACCGAATAGGTATATATTAGTGATGGGTAAGTCAACCAAGGAACATGAAGGAACAACCAAGTTCCCATATTTCAGAGGAAAAGTGTGAAGGTGGGCAGACATGTTTAAGGCAACGTGGGTATAGGAAGGGGACCAAGTGCAGGCACCCACCTTGGGCAGGCAGGGCAGAATAAGTTTTTTGTTTGGGCTATTTTTTATTGCGGCTATAAGGATTGGTTTTGTGGGAGTGTTGCGGCCTGTTGGGCCAACCTCCCACCATTGCAGCATATTGTAAATTATATGAAGTTTTACTATTGAAAACCCTTAGCACGAATTGGTCTCTTTACCATTGATGTTGCACTTGTTTAATGTTATGGTTTCCGCACATAACTTAATAATATAATGAAGAAGATGTAATAAGCATAACTTGTGTAAGGCATAGTCCAAAAGTAAGTAATTGTCAATTGTTCTTAAATTTGTGATGAACCTTGCTGGTGCCGTACGATGCCCTTAGAGGTGTGACCACCATGGCGTCATGATAGATGGTATTAGAGCTAGTGCGATGAAGTGTGGAAGAGATCAGGTATGTATGTAGACTAGTTTTCTTAATGAAAGGAAGGGTTGGTTGCATAGATTGGGTTTTTTGGACTTGGATATTCATGGAAAGGTTGTCCAAGCATTGGTGGACATGGGGGTCACACACAATTTTATGAAGATAGGTCTCGAAAAAAAAGTTGGATTGTAGCCCAGCCCCAAGCAAGGGAAGGTCAAGGCAGTGAACTCAAAGGCTAGAGTGTCGGAATCGGCAAGTGATACGTCGGTTCGAATTGCAGACTAGCAGGGTTATTTAGACTTCACGGTGATGGAGATGAACAACTTTGAAAAGATATTAGGGAAATACTTTTTGAAATGCAACAAAGCAATTGTTGTGTCTTTTTGCGATGAGATCATGTTGATTGGGGGCACACATACTTAGACTTTGCCTACACACCAACGACAAAGGGAGGTAAAGGTTCAACATGTTTCAACACTAAGTAAGAGTAGGGCAATACTAAGGTTAGATGTTGAGACATATGTGACTGTTATTAGAGAGATTTGGGATGATGATAGAGTGGGGATGCTTATTCCAACTGAGGTTTATGATGTATTGGACAAATATGCATATCTGATGTCAGATGAATTGTCGAAAGTAATTCCACCAAGACATGCAGTGGACCATCTCATTGAGCTAGAGCTAGGGAAGCAACCACCAGCGAAATCTCCTTGTCAATTGTCTGGGCTGGAGTTGGAAGAGTTGAAGCGCCAATTGAAGGAGTTGGTGGATACAGGATTCATACAACCTTCATGGTCCCCATATTCTTCTCTAGTATTGTTCCAAAAGAAGAAATACACAATTGAGTTACGAATGTGCTGTGATTGTCGTGCGTTGAACAAGTAAACGATAAAGAACATATATCCACTTCCACTCATAGTAGATTGTTTCAATAAGATTGTGAAGGTACGAGTGTTTTCGAAGCTCGATTTGAGGCATGGGTATTATCAGGTATGGATAGAAGAGGGCGATGAGAAGAAAAAAATGATAGTGAGGACACATGGAAGCTTTGAGTTCCTTGTCATGTCGTTTAGGTTGTGCAACACTCCTGCGACGTTCTTCACATTGATGAACGATGTCTTGCATCCATACTTGGATTCCTTTGTAGTGGTATACTTGGACGATATCATAGTTTACAATGACAACATGGAGGATCATAAGAGGCACTTGACATTGGTATTTGAGGCACTGAGGAAAAGTCAATTGTTCTTGAATAAGTCAAAGTGCATGTTCACTCAATCCGAGATTTCATTCCTTGGACACTTGGTGGGTCAAGGATACATACAAATGGAGCCTAGTAGGGTTCATGCAATAGAGGATTGGGAGGAACCGAAGAATGTCCATGATATGAGAGTCTTCTTGGGGATGACAAACTATCAACAAAAGTTTGTAGAAGGCTACTCTAAGGTGATTTCACCGTTGACAAACTTGTTGAAGAAGGACAAGCGATGGATTTGGACCGATTGATGTCATGAAGCTTTTGTAGATCTAAAGAAGAGGATGTTTACAATGCTGATACTTAAGCTGCCTGACTTTGAGCGACCATTTGAGGTACACACAGACGCTTCTGATTTTGTGACTGGGGGAGTGCTCATGCAAGATGGACATCCAGTGGCATATCAGAGTTGGAAGTTGCAAGATAGAGAGCGACGATATCTAGTTCATGAAAAGGAGATGACTGTGATCATCCATTGTTTTCAAGTATGGAGACACTACTTGATTGGGAAACCATTTGTTGTAAAGATTGACAATGTTGCTGAAAATGTTGCAGCGAGTTAATTTGCATCCCAACTGAAGTTGTTAGCAAAGCAGGCTTGTAGGCAAGACTTCTTGGCAAAATTTTACATGACTATTGAGTATAAGCTAGGTAGACTCAATGTTGTCGCAGATTCCCTCAGTAGGAAGGAAAAATTAGTTGTGATTGAGGAGGAAGAAGACCATGTTGAACGAAGTAGGGTTCAAGTTCGTATGAGTGAGGAGTTGAAGAGTAGACTTCATGCAAGCCTAGAAACTGATACTCAAGCGAAGAGCATTGTGAAGGAGGTGAAGGAAGGGAGGACGAAGAAGTTCTTTTTGTGAGATGTGTTGGATACCTATACCAATAGCTTTCATATTTCATGATTGGCAAATCCAAATGCCAAATATGCTCTGCTTTGCTGACACAAAGATCCCATATTTCCAAGGAAAGGCAAGGTGTGTAGATGCCTTCAGGTTTATTAAATTTTGATGGATGGTCCAACAGTCTAAACTGGATCATGCCATGTTTCAATTTTCTGTTGTAGAATAGAGAAAGAAGTCTGTCCAAACAGCTTAAGCTTGGAAGATGACTAGCTAGGTAGAGAAATAAAGGTGCCCAACTGCTTAATCTGGGGCCTTGGAAGAAATAAGGGTAGATATTAGATAGGAGGGCAGTCAAAAGAAAAGAGGAAGATTAGGGTCTGCTAGTTCAAGTGCACCCACTTTAATGAAGAAAAAATGATAGGATTACTAGGATGTGTAAGTAGTGCAAGGTTGCAGAAATAGAGAGCCAGCACCAATTGGCCAATTAAGTGCAAAAACTTATGCCACTCAGGGTGTGGGCATCAAAGAAAAAGAATGGAGGACAAGCACTGGAAGCATGTCTAACTTCCCTGGTTTCCCCCAAAAAGTCATTTCTTACTAACACCCCCAAGGGCCTTGAGATCTGCTCAGGTCTCCAGTTCCACTCCATTACATCACAAACCACTTGGTCAAACCATGGAGTTCAAGCATGAAAAGAAGCCACATTTCTTGTGTAAAAACATCCTTTTTTCATCATTTTCATCTATCCTCAATATCCTAAGTCAAGTTTCATCTTAACTTGGTTTCACCCCTTCATTCACCTCAAAAACCATATTAATCACTAACCTATGATCTAGCTCCCTAACTCTCCCCTCCCCCAAGTGCTATAGCCATATCCCTTCCTTGGGAAATATTAACCCCTCAAGGGTTAGTATTAGCCCTAAATCCTCCTAAAAACTATGGGTTTGAAAAAAACTATGGTTAAAGGGCAAAAATCACTTTCCCCGCCCTCATTTACCCTTTTCCCCCTTTCCTCCGCCCTAAATCCTTTATTATAAAGTTTTTTGAAATAAAAAGCTTTTAAATAAAAGCGCATTTGAAACCCCCGAAACCCATAAAACTAAGGTTTTAAACCCACCCCGCGGCCCGTGCATTTAACATATTTTAATATTTTTGCGGGTCCCCCGCTATTAAACTGGCGGCATATCACGATCGCCGCCCACCGTCAGATCATCCGCCCCGCCAATCCTACGGTGGGCGGTCGATCCTCCCATAAAGCTGCTCGGCCTTTTGCGTCCGGGGGATGGGCGGTATTGCCGCCGTACCCCCGCCACGCGTCAGACGTTGGGGTTGTTCGCTGCCCCCCCGCTCCAAACCACTTACCGCCTAAGGGCCTGCCGGGGAGACCGCTTACCGCCCTACCCCCCCACGTTGACGTCACGCCCCCGTCAGCGTGACGTCACCCCACTTTGCCGCCACCATACCTCCACGTCACCCCTGCCCTCTACGTCGCCCTGTCCACCCTGCCACCGTGTCAGTGCCACCTGGGCACCCACGTCACCTGCCACGTCACCTTGTTCGTACCTGGGCCCATGATGACGTCATCACAAAAAGGCTCCAATATGCCAAAAATGCCTAAAAAGGCGTAAAAAACCGTTATTTTGCATTATTCTTTTACAAACGCCGGAGCTCCTCTGCAAGCGAATTTCAACTTCCAATGGTCGAAAAGCAAAAGTAATCCGCCAAAGTCATTGCCGCCTCCATTGTCAACCCAACCACCTGCAATTCAGCCAGTTCGACCGGTGAAAACGCATCGTACGCCATTAAAACCAGGTATTTTGCTGCAGGCACCCTCTTGTCCGCTGTTCTCCATAAAATCCTGTTTTCCTACTTAAGCAACTCAGTTTAAGGACCCACATTGTTGAAATTCACCCCTAAAAATCTACCTAAGAAAACTCTGAAACCCCTGCACGAAAGAAGTCCCAAGGAAACCCGTGACCCGCGGTGAAATCTACCTATTTTTCACAAAAAGCAGCTAAAAAGCCAAGCTACAGGCTAGAAGAACTGAATTGACATTTCCCTCACCTCTGCTAAAGCACTCCTCTGCAAATAACCAGCTAACCAGCTCAAAAACACTCTGCTTCCTCAAAACAGAGTGACCCACAGATTGATTAAGCCTGTGACAGCCTCCTTGAACTGCCAAAACTGCTCACTGCAAACAGAGAGCAGTAGGCCATTCCTCAGAACTCACACCAAGCTTGAAACACAATAAAACCACCAGCAAGACCAAGACAATGGCCACTCCAGCTGCTCTGGATGTTCTGCCTATAAATCCACCCAACAGAGAGCTAGAAGCTATACCATTGGTGGACAGTGATGCCCTCATCACAGACTTTGTGGCAGAGAGAAACCATTTGCAGACATATTGCCAATTAAGAAACAGTCAC